>CAUJRU010000834.1:0-292631 GCA_963277665.1 Viscum album | reverse complement strand
GTGATTTCTTCTAAACCAAAGAATAGTGATGATCAGCTCTGTGATAGTATTCCATGAGTTTTGTGATCAATGTTGAGACTGAATAATCACAATTTCTGCTAGTGGGGAGACAACCAACATGTTTCCCCACCTCCTCCCACTCCCTTCACTCCTGGACGGAAGATGCTGCCCCGCGAATGTTTCTGGACTAAGCCAACATGCCGCGATCACGCTGTGATCATGTTGCGGTCACGCCGCTGTCACGCCACGGTCATGCCGTGGTCACACCGTGGTCACATCGTGGTCACGCCACGGTCACGCCATGGTAATGCCGTTATTTTTCCCTGCTTCAGGATGAAACCCTGTGGCGGTTCCAATCCTGTCAGAATTCAATGTTTGATACCTAGATAGTGTTTTAGATACATTACCCACCCATAGTTAATGGGGGGGGGGGGGAGGCCCTTAGGTAGCAAATCTCTTGATTGAGTCTCTCATGAAAATATTTAGTCACCTGTAGACAACATTGGAGATGAGGGTGAAGCTTGATACTTGTATTCTACAAGGACCATCTATATGCTCAAGGGACATCATAGTAAATGTTAGACAATAAGAAGACTTGATAATACTTTTATAATGATATTTTTCTTTGGAAAAGTGTCCTTCAGAGTTTGATATTTTTATAATCCTGATGATAGGATGAGTGTTTTGACCCTTGTATAGAAAATTATTCTACATTATCTTTTTTTTCTGTGTGAAAACAGTAAACAACACACACCTCATATAGTGTAGTTGGATCTTTCTACAATAATGGGGAATTTGATGGATCATCAACTCTATGATAGTATTCCATGAGTCTTGTGATCAATGTTGATACTGACTAATCACAATTTCTTCCAGCGGGGCGATGACCAGAATGTTGCCTCGCCTCCTCCCGCTCCCTTCGCTCCTAGCCAGAAGATGCTTCCCTGCGGATGTCGCTGGACCGGGCCAAAATGCCACGATCACGCTGTGACCACGCCACGGACACGCCGCGACCATGACGCGGTCACGCTGCAACCACCTGCATTCCATCCCTTCACCAGCCACGACACTAGATCCCACCCCCCATCCTCCTTTAAAACACTCATGATAGCCATCTTCCACCTACAAAATCACCCCAACCACTAGTTCCAGCCCACACCAGCCCCCTTCCATCCCCCTGCCACCTACCTTTTCACCAGCACCAGCCACTACAGCCCATACCAGCCACCGCACTAGCCCCCAGAACCAAGTTTTATCCTTTAGTGGAAAAATTACACTGGTGAATTTCATCCTTAGCTCCATTACGATTCATGTGTTATCGATCCTAATGGATTAGAAAGTGGTGTTGGGTAATATTGAAAAGATAATGAATTCATTCATATTGTATTCTCATGGGGAGGAAATATTTTCCTAGGGCTGTGTGGATGAGGATGGCCAGACTAGTGGTATATGGTGGTATCAACTTATGCAGTGTTGAGGGATCAATGCACATTCTGCAATCTAAGTTTTCTTGGGAGGTTCTTGAAGATCGTTCTCTATGGGTAAATTTCATATCTGTCAAAGTATTGATCAGACCTTGAGGATCCGAGGGGAAATTCTCATGAATGTGGAAGGAGTTGCATGGGAACATTCTGGTTCTCAAGAAGCAGTCTTAGTGGATTGTGGAAGGAGGAAACATAAACATCTGGTTCGACAACCGGGCAAGTTCCCCTCTTGGATTTCCAGGATGTCTGACTCCCAACATTTTGTTTTCCAAGGAATGTTGTTACCCCTATTTTACACAGGTTGTTCTTAAACACCATCAAAGTTAATTTTTTGATAACATTATTATATCTTCTTAAATGGAATGTTTAGTCTTCATGAAGTCTCCAATGGGGGTTTTCCTGGCCAATATTTACAGGTCTATACATCATATTCCAAATGGTATCACTGGTGGTGAAAATTTGTACTGGTGTAAAGAAATCCAGATTAAATGTAACTTGTTGGTTTGGTGGATCAATAACCATTATATTCATATGAATGAAACTATTAGGAGCAGGGGGGAGGGTGTAGGTGGGGTGTTTAGGAGGGGCTGTCTAGGGGGGTGTACAAGGGCTGTCCGGGGGGGGGGGGGGGTTCTGGGGGTCTGTAGGGCAGGGGTCAGGGTGTATGTGGGGTGTCTAGGGGGGCTGTCCAGGGGGGGTACAAGGGCTATCCGGGGGGGGGGGGGGGTCTATATGGTAGGGGGGATGGTGTAGGTGGGGTGTCTAGGAGGGGGTGTCCAGGGTCTGTCAAGAAGGGGGGTGTCTAGGGGGGGGGGGTTGTCTAGGAGGGGTGTCCAGGGGGGTGTCTAGTGGGAAGGGGGTGTCCAGTGGGGGTGCAAGGGGGCTGTCCAGGGGGGTGTAAGGGGCTGTCTAGGGGGGGCATGGGAGTGCATAGGGGGTGTCCATACCTTTTGAGAATTTCAAAAATAAAACTCCACTTTATTGTATCAAATTCCTTTGATATATCAAGCTTTAAAGAAAATTTCCCATGTTTAACTTTTCGTTTCATGATGTTAACACATTCAGAGGTATTTCTGAATATTCCTACCAGGGATAAAGCCAAACTGATTTGAAGAGATAAACCCACGAGCAATGGGACCTAACCTCATAGCAATAATTTTGTTGATGATTTTTGGAAAGGTATTCCCAATAGAAATAGGTCTGAAATCCTTTACATCCACATCATTTTCCTTCTTTGGGATCAGGGAAATAAAATTGGAGTTAGTTCCATAGGGAATTAAGCCGTGGTTATATAACTCCATCATAGCATTAAGGAGATCATCACGAACTATGTCATAGTAGAATATAAAGAATATCGCAACACCGTATTCTTCATTTAATACTCTGAATACTATGGAATCTATATTACCAAAAATCTTCTTTCAAAACATCCCTAGCATGAGACCATAAAACATGATTCATGCAACCATCTGAACCATGAAAGAGTTGCATTTACATGCTGCATGTTTTTCCTCATGAACACTACCTGTTATCCTACTTGTCCACACCTACATCCTTAGTTCCCATTCTATAATAGCTTCATGGAAGCTTCTGACTCCCTGTGCAACAATATTTATACAAGCCATTGAAATGTTGTGTAACCTCAGCCTACTAAACCAGTTAAAAATTTCTCCATCATTCATGTATTTTAAATCACTTCCAGATTTTAGATATTAAGATAAATTATAGCTTTAATATATCATCCACATCTTTAATTCAACCAGTGAACATGATCCACATACAACTTCCAACTTGTATCAACTTTCATCCATTCTCCAATCACATATCAATATATTCAAATCACGAATGTCATTTCATTATGAAATTCTTCCATGCATACCTTCACCCTCGATCCTCTTCCATGAATTCTTCTTTATGTTAACAGATCAAATGCACTATTTATATATATATTTTCAACACATCTTCAACACATCTTCAACACATCTTCAACACATCTTCATGCAATAGATCTTCATGAAATTAATCTTGAAAAGGGGGGAGGGGGGTTTGCCCAGGAGAGAAGGGAGGGGCTGTTGGGGGAGTGGGGAGGGGTGTCCAGGGGGTTTTTCCAGTTGGGAAGGGAGGGGCTGCAGGAGGAGTGGGGAGGGGTGTCCAGGGGGGTGTCCAGGGGTTTTCCAAGGGGTGTCCAAGGGGTGTCCAATGTAACTAGACATTCCTTTCAAACTGATCTAAACCATGAAAGAATGATAAAATACCTCACTGTAAGCTTTCACCTTGGAAAAAACACCTGAGAATAAATTTCTATCTATAGTCCCATCTCAAACTTTTGAGATTTCATCTAATAATTTGAAACGATCTAGGGTGTGTACTACACTAGTTCAGCAAAATGATGGGTACACTCCATCACTGATCAGCTGCCTTTGGAAAGATAAATATACTCTCGGGATCTAGTATAAGCTAGGGACTCAGGACACTTATTATCTTTTAAAATGATCATGAAATATTTCAACATATCTCTACGGTCATCCTAGTTTGAACCACTTAGTCCCAACATCCTTTATTAGGACCCTCTAACAAGAATGAAACATATTTTACTCTGACAGCCTCAGGATTTTCATCAAATTCAAACATTATCACTATCTTCTCAAGAAACTCCTCTTTTTCATAGGGTTAAACATTACCTCAGAAGGTGCAAGTTATTTTCTGGAGAAACTCCAAAGCATTGTCCTTCACAGGAACTGGTTCCGCTTACCTAACCATAGTAGGACCGAAACCCACTCCCTGTCCAAAATATTGAATAGACAAGACCATAAAATACACTAATCTCTGATCAATTGTTGAGGTAGAACACTCTCTGTCATCTTCCCACAGTTTTACAAGAAGTCTCATGGGTTTCAGGGGGATGGGGGCTGTCCAAGAGTGGGGGGCGGGGGGCAGTGGGGGTGTCCAGGGTCCAAGGGGGGTCCAATGGGGGGGGGTGTCTGGGGGGGTGGTGAAGGGGGCTGTCCTAGAGGGGGGGGGGGGGGGGGTGTCTAGGGGGTTAAATGGGGGGGGGGGGGGGGTCCAAGGGGAGGGCCTTCAGGTCCGGGGGGGGGGGGGGGGGGTCTGTCTAGGGGGAAGGGAGGGGATGGGGCTATAGGTACTATGTGTGTGTGTGTGTGTGGGGGGGGGGGGTTCTGTCCAGGGGGGCTGTAGGTCCAGTGGGGGCTGCAGTGGGGGGTCTGTCTAGTGGGGTGATGTAGGTATGGGGGGGGGGGGGGTGAGAGGGGGTCTATCCATGGGGGGGATATAGGTCCATGGGGGAGGGGCTGCAGGTCTAGTGGGGGGTTTCTGGGGGCGGGGTTGTAGGTCTAGGGGGGAAGGGAGGGGATGCATGTCCAGTGAGGGGATGCAGGGAGGGGGGTCTATCCAGGGGAGAAGGGGGCGGGGGGCTGCAGGTCCAGGGGGTTTGTCCTGGGGGAAGGGAGTGGCTACAGGTCTAGTGGGGGGCTGTAGGGGAGGGGGTCTGTCCAGTGGGAAGGGAGGGGCTACAGGTCTAGTGGGGGGCTGTAGGGGGAAGGGAGGGGCTGCAGGGGGGCTGTAGGGGGGGGGGGGGTCTGTCTAGGGGGTGAAGGGAGGGGCTACAGGTCCAGTGGGGGTGTCCAGTGGGGGCTTCAGGGGGGTATGTCCATGGGGGAAGGGAGGGGCTGCAGGTCTATTGGGGTGCTTCAAGTTCATTGTTTCACAGTGGTTAATGTGGGCAGCTTCTTTTTCTGGGGAATCCATCTATACCCACCGTTCAACAAACCGTGGGTATATATACTCATGCGAAACTATCTATAACCATGGTTTGTTGAATCATGGGTATGTTTTCTATGAAAAAACTCTCTATACCCATAGTTTACTTAACCCTGGGTATATAATTTGGGCAGTAAAAATGTATACCTATGGTTCTGTAAACCGTGGGTAATATGAGATTTCAGTGGGATATACCCACGGTTTCTACAGAATTGTGGGTATAGAGCTATCCTGATGCCCCGGGAGCCCACAATTCATGAAACCATGGGTATAGCCTATATCCACGATTTCATGGGCTATATCCACAGTTTGAAACCGTGGGTATAGGGCAATTTTCTAGTAGTGATATGCCTTTAACAAATAATAAACTTGAACACATTATGGAAGGAATATGATCTGAGTAAATGATGCAATAATAAACCATAATAATGGGTATTATATTAGTCGAATAACCACATGAACCATCCATACTATTTTCATAATGAGAGAATGTATAATTTAGGACATCATCACCATACCGTCAAGGCCTCGTGCCAAGACAATAAATAATCATTTTGTCAAGGCCATATGCCAAGACCATAGTTTGTCTCATGAGAACTACCGATGAAGCGAGGGGATATAGTGGGCCCAAACCAACACTTTCTATGTCCAATGAATTCCTCATATGAATGTGGATAAATATAAAAAACATATACATTCATATTGAAACTAATATATGAAATGTAAATAACTTTTCTCGAACATTAAGCATAAACACTAACCATTCAGAGTAAATTGGTGAATGGTTTTAAGATATCACATGCACAACCAAAATAATAATAAACCATTAAATTAAATATGGTATATGATACCATTAAATATTAATCCCAATAATACATATGAATCAATAAGAGTGTTTAAATAGATGAATATACTCTTATAAAATCTTCGAGTAATTCTTGAGATAAATACCCTTTTACTTTGAAAAGAAGAGTTCTTTTGGAAAAACATTTGTATAAAACCATAAGTTAAGTAATTTAGTATTTTAATAATAAAATGAGTGATTTTATAAAGATAATGGTTTCCAAAAATAGATTATAGGGTGCCCTGTAAAATGGGTTAGAATTTTAGAAATTCCCTTGAATCGGGTTTGTATTTGAGGAAGGATTTTCGAAAGATCCTTTTAGAACATATAAATCCCATTAAATGAAAGTAGGATTATGGTTTTCAAACATATATAGAACAATCACACAGAATTTATGAGGAGTAAAAAATAATACACAATAATTTCATTGAGGTAATTAGACAATAAAAAATTGCCTGAATGAAAAAGGAGGTTCGGGGGGGAAAACCCCTTACCTTAAGTCTGAATGTGTTCCTCTCTTGAACTTAAGGTCATGAAAAATGAGATTAGACTTATTAATAATCTATTTTATAACCTATTATACAATTATTTATATTATCATAATTATTTTTAGTTCATTTATTTCTTTATTGATAAATTATAATATTGAATTTCGTTGATCCCAAGTGTTTGTTTACTTGATTTTGATAATCAGTTCACTTGTTTTTAAGAAATGGAGTTCATGTGGAATGGATGTAAATATACAGAATTTAAATTACATATTATTTATGAAAATATATAAGTGTTAATGGTCTTTTCTATCATTTTGTTACATGGAAATAGGATGAATCAATAAATGAATTATTAATGACATTCACTTAGATTATTTTAGCGGTATTTTGATTATTAGGAACTAGTTTGGTCATATGATGTAATAATATATATGTATACCTGATCCTGAATATTAATTAGGTTATAATACATATATTATATTCTGGTTCAACCATAAAAATGGTTTCATGATAAGTAATTAAGGATAAAATGAAGAATGAAACTTCATCGTCCACGAAGCTTATAAATTGGAACCTCATGGACATTGATTTCGTTTATAAAATTATAGGGAGATAGTAAGGATATTGATGATGGTTATTCCATTAACATGATATAATTACATTATATAGATGATACTGGATTTATCATGGCCATTTTGATAGAGCATATGGGGTAGGATAACAAAATAAGATAAATTGAAATAAAACTAAACGAAAAAAATGGTGCTTTACCTCTTGAAATAACCTCATTGAGAATCTCTTTAAGGGAAGGGGTTTTTGTATTTTGGAAAGACCAAGAGATTATTGGACATGGGGAGTGACTAGGAAAGGGTATTGGGGCATAACTTTGAGGAGCTTTACAACTTAGATGAGAGAAGAGGAGAGGGAATGATGCGAGGGTTTATAGTGGAGGAGAGGAGAGTTTTTATAAATTTTTAATCATTAGTTTATTAATTTCCTTCAAGACCATAAATAGTGATGATTTCATGACCAAGAATAGTAATAAATTCATGTAATTTCTAAACAATGGCCATTTACATCATCGATGACTCATGCATGATGCAGAAATTCAGGTTTTAGTATTTATTGTGAATTATTGTATTTTACCATTCATAAAAAAATCACATTTTTTAGAAAAATCCCAAAAATTCACCCAAACCATTTTTTGATGCGTAGATTCCAAATATGAATTCCATTTTTCGAAAATAATTTTATAAATATAATTAATTTAATATTGAATTTAAATCACAATTTATTATAAAAAATAGTTTTAAAACATTTATTTACTTATTCCAAAACATATGTATATCATACTTCAACTTGAATATTATTTATATACTATCATAGGTAAGGTTACTATTAATCAGGTTACATCACTATTCATAAGGGTATGTTACTATTCATAAGGGTAGGTTACTATTCACCCAAAATTATGTTTTCCTTATAGGAATCCAAATAACTTACTGATCACAAATGTGTATGTCATATTTCCAAATTCACATCACAAAAGTGACAAACTTATATTTAAAGGTCAAATAGAACTTATTAGTTCATTTTGTTGTGATTTCATATGATTATGACATATTTACAAAAAAGGAATTTCCGTTGAAAATAATTGGGTTGCTACATTCTCCCCTCCTTACAAAAATTTTTCCATCGAAATTCACAAAATGTTACCTAAAAAGATTCGGGTATGTCTTCAACATAAGCTCCTCAGGCTATCATGTTGCCTCTTAGATTTTTTGATTTCTCTTATAAGATGAGTTGTCTGATTCCTCAATAATTGTTCTTTAGTGTCCCTAATCCAGATAGGCTCTTCACAATAAGATAGTTCAGGTTCCAACTCCATAACTTCAGAAGTGAGGACATGCATTGGGTTTGGCACATACTTCCTTAACATTGGTACGTGGAACACAATGTGAACTTTGGATAGACTTGTAGGCATTGTCAAATGGTATGTTATGGATTCAATTCGATCCAGAATATCAAAAGGTCTGATGTAACTGGGACTTAATTTTCCCTTCTTACCGAATCATATAATACGATTCTTGGGAGATACATTTAAGAAAACACAATATCCTTCTTGAAATTACAAATCCTTAATTCGGTTATCAACATATATCTTTTTCATACTTTGAGCTGTTTTGATATGGGTTTGGATAATCTTCACATTTTCTGTTGTTTCCTCAACAAGTTCTGGGCCTACGAGCATTTTTTCACCAACATTATCCCAGCAAGTTGGTGTATGACACCTCTTTCCATATAACACTTCTTATGGTGCCATCTGAATACTTGAATGGAATCTATTGTTATAGGAAAATTCTATGAGAGGTAAATACTGATCCCACATACCTTAAAAGTCAAGTGAACAAGACCTCAACATGTATTTCAAAGTTTGAATAGTATGTTCTGATTGTCCATCAGTTTGTGGGTGGTAGACGATGCTCAAATGAAGATCAGTATCTAGGACCTTCTAAAGAATTTTCCAGAATTGCGATTTAAAACAGAGATCACAATCAGAAAAAATTGATAAGGGTACACCATGAAGTCCTACCAATTCCTTAATATATAGTCTTGCTAAATGTTCAAGTGGTAAATATTTTCTTATATAAAGAAAATGTGCTGATTTTGTAAGATGATAAATAATGATCCATATCGCATCATTCTTTAGTAGAGTCTTTGGCATCCCCATGACAATTTACATCATAATATCATCCCATTTCCATGTAGGAATATGAAGGGGTTGCAAGAGTCTCCCAAGATATTGCCTTTTAGCCTTCATCTGTTGACAAACCAAATATCTCGACACATAATAAGCAATCTCCCTTGATAAAACATAATTTTATTGAATATTTTATTGATAATAAATGATATAATTTCCTCAAATTATGCTAAATATGATCAATTATGAAATATTTGGGATTATATCATTCATTTGCAAATTTGATAAAAATTCCAGTTTTACACTTTTAAAATTTATTGTAGTAGTTCTGGCATAAATATTGTTATGTAAAATATTTTGATTTAAAACTTTTTATGTGTGTTTCTAACATAATTGGATACAAATTCTATTCAGAACATGAGAGATGAATCGTGAATTTGAGTGGAGTAAATGGGACATGAAGACAAAGTTTGACAGAACCATCTAGATTGGACACCACTTCACTATTTGGGCCGTATCTTCTTCATCAAGAATTGTATTGAGACCAACTTTTAAGGGAAGCTCGGGGGCATAATTAGTAACAAATAACCTTTTTATAAGGATGACCAATTCATGCGTTTTGGAGGTCAACTATGCGGTGAAACTTAGAATAAAATATTTGGCCGAGTTTTCATTTCACACTTAAAAATGTTATGTAACCCTAGCCCTCAAAAACCCTATTTAAATGGGATTTTCACTCTTTGGGAGGGCTGGTAGAGGATTTGGGAAGGAATGGTAGAAAGGGTGTCTCTTGGGAACACCTCACAACCCTTTGAATAAGTAAGTCTTTGTGCAAAGTTCTCTTCCAAGAAGGCTCTCCTCTCCCACCTCCTCTTTGTTTTTCCTTGTTTTTATGCTTATAATGTGAATTTTATTCAATAAATCTTCGGTGTTATTCTATTTTCATATTCTTATTTTTATTCTTGGTCTGGAATCTAAGAGTGGATATGAGATTGGGTGTTCTCCTTTCAATCCATTGCTTATATAAAACGTCTCCACAATAACAACTCCGCCCAAGGAAGAGTGATTTCTTTTGTAGTTGATCTAATCCCCACTCCCTTCATTTATTTATTTTGAATCCATAAACATACTATAATTTATAAATTGTGATCAATTAATTGTGTTTTAATTTCTAAGTGACTCAATCGACTTTCACTTGACCGCGTGGTCGGGCTTGTGTAAACCATGTGAGTGAAACCTCAATCGCAAAATCTAATCACTTTGGGATAGAATTGTAGGGTTTAATTCTCATCCCTAAACACAATTAATTATCAAATCCAGGGAGGATATTATGAAATAATTTACCACTGACCACAAGTTGGATTTTGGATCACAATCAAAGCAGGGTGCTACGATTGAAGGTCCCGAAGTTAACCTAGGGCTCATTTTCACAAATATTTGTGGTTGTGTTAATTTCCATAGGGTTCATAGGTTAACAAGGTTATGGGATAATAATTGAATGAATTATAATTATATGGGATAATGATAAATGAATTATGAAGGGGTTTGATTATATCAACTACATCTTCTCATATAAGTGTTTCTAAGAAATTGTCTCTTGATTGTTGCTTCTCATTTTCGTGTTTAATTTACTGTTTGAAAAGTCACAAAACAAACCCCCCATATTTCTTTTCCTTTGTTTTTAACTATTTAAATATTTACTTAAAACCCATTAATAGTTGTTTAATTCACTTCCTCCTTGAGATAATGACCTAGGTTAGCCACTATGCTGCACTTAGTAAAATCACAAATAAATATTTTTGAGAGCATGTGCGACAACATCCTTTGAAATTGGCGTCGTTTCCATGGAGGAAAGTAATTATTTCAACCAACTAGAGGTATTTATTTTATTTTAAATTTTATTTTCATCCTATCTTCTTTCTTACTTCTTTACCTAATATTATTATTTTTTCTTTTTTTTTCTTCTACTTCTTTTTGGAACATCAACTCAAACTTCTCATTTTTTATTTTACTATGGTCCACTTTTCTTCTTTTAATTTTTATTTGGTTTATAACATGAACTAATCCTAAACATCTCTTAGATATTTACCCTGAGATTGAACACAAACTTAGGGCTCGAATCAGACATTCTCAGTCTACGATAAGTTTCAACATTCAAACAGTTGGATAATTTCTCAACTCCAAGAACATTGAAATTGGAAACACTTATAATTCTTACATAAAACAAGAACCAATGGATGAAAATAATGGAAATGAACTTAATTGAACTATTCGAGAATTGGCTGCACTTGATATTAACTATCAACCAAATTGTATTGCATACCTGAATCTCGAATCAAACTTTGAACTGAAATCTGGGTTAATTCATCTTATTCCAAAGTTTCATGGATTATATGGTGAGGATACAAACAAAAATTTGAAAGAATTTAATGTGGTTTTCTCAACCCTTAAACCTAGAAATGTTTCTGAAGATCAAATCAAACTAAGAGCATTCCCATTCTCTCTTGACAGAGCTGTAAAAGATTGGATTTATTATTTACAACCTAAAGATGTAACTTGTTGGAATGTTTTGAAACATATTTTTCTTGCAGATATTCTTTCTGGCTTCAAGGACCACATCCATTCGAAAGGAGATCTCAGGGATCATTCAAGACCAAGGGGAGTCAATGTATGAGTATTGAGAGTGATTCAAGAAGTTGTGTGCAAGCTGCCCACATCACCAATTTAGTGAGAAACTTCTCATCCAATACTTCTATGAAGGACTCACATATATGGAGAGGAGCATGGTGTATGTTGTAGCTGGAGGATCATTGGTGGAGACACCAGTAGTTTCACGTGCGTTGATCAATAAAATGGCCCAAAACTCCCAAAAATTTGGCGATCAAGGTACACCACATGTCAGGGGAGTACATCTGGTAAGTCCATATTCTATTGAAATTCATTTGATTGATACCAAGTTGGAATAATTGATAAATATGTTGAGGAAGATTGCTTTGGAACAAAAGACATCCCAACCCCCTCCTTCAAGGCCTGTAGAATTTGAACTAAGACAAACCACCCAACTGATTACTGCCCACAACTAAAAGAGAAAGAATATTGCGTAGTAGTGTTTCTAGGGAGACCATATCAGCATCAATGAAAAACATATTCCCAAAATAAGATTGATTACTTTGCACCAACATACAACCAAGGGTGGAAAGATCAATCGGGCATGAGGTATGGCTCTGGACAACAACAATGGACCCCTTTTTAACAAAACTTTCAGAAGCCTCCACCTTACCAGTAGGGTTTCCAAAAACCCCAAAGGAGATTTGAATCTCAAGCATCAACAAGCCAACAACAAGGGAATCCCCCAAACAAAGTAGATTCTAAGACTGATGACATTTTGAAGAAAATTGTTCTTAATCAACAGCATGAGCTAAAGAGTCAAGGTTTGAAGCTGAGGGAGTCGAAGACTCAAATGAGACAGATTGACACAGCCCGCCATGAACTGGTAAGTAATAATTCTGGAAATATACCTTCCCAACCTATTCCAAATCCCAAGGGGAATGCTAGTTCCATCACATTGAGAAGTGGGAAACAAATGAATGAAACATCTGTACCTACTATTCCACCGGGATTCACCTCAAATACGGAGAATCCCCATTCCAGACTAGCTAAAGAGAAACTAAAAGAGAAAGATAAAGGTAAGAAAAAGATTGATGATATTCCTCCTAAACCCCTTCCATTTCCAAATAGGGTTGTAAAAACATAGAAGATGGATGAGGAGGTGATGCAAAAAAGAAGTTTTGGACAGATTCAAGCGCGTGGATATAAACATCCCTTTACTTGAAGCCATTAAACAAATACCAAGGTATTCCAACTTCTTAAAAGAACTTTGTACCAATCGAAGAGGGATCAAGGGAAATGAGAGGATCAATCTTGGAAGGAATTTATCAACACTCAATTCACCAACTCTATCAATTCCAACAAAGTGTAAGGATCCATGGACATTCACCATACCATGCACCATAGGGGAGTTTCAATTTTTTGATGCTCTTTGTGATTTGGGAGATTCCATAAATGTGATGCCTCACTCTGTATTATCTTCTTTGCAGGTAAGTGAGCTGAAGCTGATGAGAGTAGTGGTGTAGTTGGCGAATAGAGCTATAACATATCCAGTGGGAGTCCTTGAGGATGTACTTGTTCGGGTGGGAGACATGATCTTTACAGTAGATTTCTACGTACTTAACATGGATGATGATCAGGTAAGTTCTCATTCTACCATTATCTTAGGTAGAACCTTCCACAAAACTGTAAAAACTATCCTAAATGTCAATGAGGGTACACTTTCCATGGAGTTTGGAGATGAAGTTGTTATATTTAATGTTAAGGACTCCATGAAGTACCCTTCTGAGGACCATTCTGCTTTTTTTATCTCTCATTTTGAACCAACAAATAAAAATTCCAAGTATTTTTATTGTCCTATGCTTTGGGAGATTATTAGTATTGGTTTTAGTTTGATGTCTAAGAGTACATCCACACCTATTTATAATGCAGAAGACTCTCTCAGATTTGATTTTGAAATGGAATCATATTATGATTTTGATCATGTGAACTCTGATTATGACATGGTTGTTGTGTATGATGATAGATTTGATGCTTTATTCTATGATTTTGATGATTTATATTCTGATACTGATGTTCATTGTGAACATATTTCAGTTCCTTCAATTTCTCCATCCATACATCACCCCCTATATTGGAACTCAATCCATTTCCACCTAATCTCAAATACTCATACTTGTTAAGTGGTAAAAAATTACCTGTTATCATTGCTAACAATCTCCCTTTTTAACATTAAGAAAACCTTTTGAATCTTTTGAGGGAGAACATCAGGGAAATCGGGTGGACCTTGACTGACATATTAGGTATTAGCCCCTCCATTTTGATGCATAGGATTCTCTTGAAGGATGGGGATAAATCGGTTAGGCAGCTACAAAGGAGACTCAATCCAACCCTTCTGGAAGTTGTTAAAAAAATAGTTGATAAATTGCTCAAGGTAGGTATAATCTTTCCCATTTCATATTCTCAGTGGGTAAGTCCTATTCATGTTGTTCCTAATAAAAGTGGTGTTACAGTTGTTAAAAATGATAAAAATGAGTTAGTTCAAATGAGGGTGAAAAACAATTGGCGTGTGTGTATTGATTATAAGAAACTAAATCAGTCTACTTGCAAAGACCATTTCCCATACCATTTATTGATCAAATTCTCAAGATACTACCTTAGAAGGTACATTATTGTTTATTGGAAGGATTCTATAGATATTTTCAGGTTCCTATTGCTCCGTAGGATTAGGAAAAGACAACATTCACTTGTCTATTCGGTACATTTGCCTATCGGAGGATGCCATTTGGACTTTGCAACGACCCAGGTACCTTCCATAGATGCATGGTGAGTATTTTTTCTGATTTTCTTGAGACCAAAATGGAGGTATTTATGGATGAATTTACAATATATGGAACCTCATTTGATGAATGTCTAAGTAGTTTTGGGAAAGGTGTTGAATCGTTGTATTGAGAAGAATCTGGTCTTGAACTTTGAAAAGTGTCATTTCATGGTAGAGCATGGGATTGTATTAGGGAATGTAGTGTAAAAACATTGGATAGAGGTTGATAGATCTACGATAGATATTATTTCGTCCTTACCATATCCTTCATGTGTGCGTTATGTTAGATCTTTCCTAGGGCATGTGGGATTTTATCGACGCTTCATCAAAGATTTTAGTAAGATTGCTCTTCCTATGTCAAGATTACTTAAAAATGATTATGATTTTGTGTTTGATGATTCTTGCAAGACTTACTTTGATGATATAAATAAGTTTCTAACCAATCCACCGATCATACAACCCCCACGGTGGGATATTCCTTTTGAGATTATGTGTGACACCTCCAACATCACAGTTGGAGTTGTCTTATCTCAAAGGGTGTAAGGACATTCACATGTGATCTCCTATGATTAAAGGAAATTGGATTCAAACCAATAAAACTACACAACCAAATAAAAGGAGTTTTATGTGGTTATATGCGCTTTAGATAAATTTCGTTCATATTTATTGGGCTCTAAAGTAGTTTTTTTTTCCTGACCATACAGCTCTGAGGTACCTCTTGAAGAAACCAGATACAAAGCCCAAACTTATCTAATGGATGCTACTTCTTTAAGAATTTGATATTGAGATATAGGAAAATAAGGAGTCAGAAAACATGGTTGTGGACCACATGAGTAGGCTTACTCACACACTAGAGGATAACACCTTGGACCAGGTACCACTTTGAGACACTTTCCCCTATGAGCATCTTTATTCCATATCAGGTATGAATCCTTGGTATACTGATTTAGTTAACTACCTTGTTTCTTCTGAAATCCCTGCAAATTTAAAGAAACATCAAGTCCAATAGTTAAATAGTGAGTCGATATTTTTTGGTTGGGATGATCCATACCTTTGGCACATGTGTAGTGACCAAATTATTAGGAGTTGTGTTCTTAATCATGAGTTTGAGTCTATTTTGCAGTACTTTCATACACTTGTTTGTGGTGGAAACTTTGGACCCCAACAGATAGATAGGAAATTTTTGGACACTAGATTATATTTTCTTATCTTATTCCATGATTCCCATGTGTTTTTAAGTCATGCCCTCATTTCTAATACACTAGAAAAATTTCTAGGAGACATGAGATGCCCCAACAACCCATACTATTCTATGAAATTTTTGATGTATGGGGCATCGATTTTATGGTTCCTTTTACTAGTTACTTTGGTTTTTTTTTTCATATTTTGGTTTCTGTTGATTATGTGAGTAAATGGGTGGAGGCTAAGGCCACCAGGACTGATGATTCTAATATTGTTGTGGACTTTGTCAAATCGCAGATTTTTGGCAGGTTTGGAGTACCGAAGGCCATCATCAGTGACCAAGGGACACACTTATGAAATTTTAATATTTCTTCCCTTATTCGGATGTATGGGGTGACACACAAAACATAAACACCATACCACCCCCAAAAAAATGGTCAGGCTAAGGTTTCAAATCGTGAGTTGAAAGAAATTTTGGAGAAAACCATGCAGCCAAATATGAAAGATTAGAGCGTGCACTTGGATGATGCATTGTGGGCTTATAGGACAACATACAAGACACCCATTAGTATGTCCCCATTTTGGATTATTTTTGGGAAAGAGTGTCATCTCCCCATGGAAGTTGAGAATCAAGCTTATTGGGATATAAATAATTGAAACATGGATTTGGCCCAAGATAGAATCCAAAGGAAGATACAAATTCAAGAGCTTGAGGAGATTCAATTGTCTTAAAATGAGAACTCAAGGATCTATAAGGAATTATCAAAAGCATCTCATGACAAAATTATCCAAAAAATGAGTTTCATGTTAGAGAAAAAGTACTTATCTATAGTTCACGATGGAAGTTGAGGCTTGGTAAGTTGGGTTCTAGAGGGTTATGTCCTTATGTTGTGACTAATATTTTTCCTTATGGTGCAGTGGAGATCACACAAGAGGACATAGAAAGGATATTTATAGTCAAAAGGGAAAATTTTAAGAAATACATTGAGGGACTTCCTAATTATGCAATGGATTTCATCACATTGCATGTCTCCATCATCACTTGAGCATAATAATCTATTCCTAACCCTTTCACTTTTATATTGTTTGTCCTATTTAAAATTTTTCACTTCATGTGCATATATCATCTCATGGGTTCACATTGAGTACAATGCAATATTTTATGCGTGGGCGAGGGAACCTTTTAGTTTAGTAATATCAATTGTTTTCCTATTAAAAAAAACAAAACAAAAAAATTTGTGTTTTTCAAATTCTGTGTGTTTATTTTTCAGATTTTTGTGTGTTTTTGAAACTTTTGAGCTGAAATGATTCTCATCACCATTTTTAAATCCATATCAATAAGTGAAACAATTTATCCCTTGAAACTGAGCTTAAATGAATGCTTAAAATGACTTTGTTTCAAGTTCAAATATTTATTAATTTCATGAAAAGTACACAGAAATTTGAATCCAATGACACATATCACTGTCTTTATATTTGAAATAACTTTCCTATGAGGATTCTGAACCATTATTTTCATATTCTTTACATTTACCTCACTTATTGAGAGAACCATACCATGCTTGATTTAACCAGAATTTGATTTATTCCTATCAAAACTTGAGGGTTTGTGGTACTTATGTTTAAATTATTGAGGAATTTGTTTGGTATTAAAGCCCCTATTTCTAGAATCTTTTTTTTTTATAATGGACTCCCTTGAACATTTAATCCTTGTAGCCCTTATAATCCATGAATATTCTATTAGCTTAGCCATATTACAAGCAAATTTTCCCTATCCAACCTACTCTTGAAGTGAAATTGCATAATCTAGTTGAACTTAAGTGTGGGGGAAGCTGTATTGTGTTGTGCTACCACATTCTATGATAATTTGGGTGGAAAATTAAATTTTGAAGAGACATGTTTGATGTTGAAGAAAATAATTATATTGAAAGTTGTGCCTTTTCTGGAGCTTTCATGATAAGTGAAGTTGTGCCTTTTTGGAACATCTAATAGAGAGAAAAAGTTGTGCCTATCTCGAGATTTCAAGAAAATCATGTTTGAGAAGATTGAAATTTTTACTACTGAAATGTTGAATGGTGTGCACATTCCTTTATTTTTCATGATGATGAACATGAATCGATGCTATGGGGATTGGGGAGGAGACCATATTAAAGTGAAAAATAGATTAATGCAATTTTGATTCAAAAAGAGTCAAGGCCTCCTCATTGAGCCTTAGAATATTTCACATCTTAATCCTACCAACCGAAAGACACAAAACAACCCTAAAATTTCCTCATGATAAACATATATCCTTGACTCACATCGGGTGGTGATGTAGGAATTTATCAAGCCTATGGTGACCCTTGTATGAGTTTGGATGAGAAAGACATTGCTAAAAATTGACATCTGTGTGATAAGAGAAAATTCAATTGAGGTAAGTGTTTTGTGCATGAGAGGATAAATGAAGTGAAAATATATTGAATGATATAAATGTAGAACTTAAAATAATGGTTTTTTATGAGTCATGATATCTTTTGTTTCTTGGTGTGGAATTGTTGGATCTCAAGGATATGTGTTTTAATTTTTTTTTGATTTGATATTGACGTTTACTTGATATGAGGTTTTGCCAATGAGTGTAAAAGGGTAAGTGTGGGGGAGTTGATAAAACACAATTTTATTGAATATTTTATTGATAATAAATGATACAATTTCCTCAAATTATTCTAAATATGATCAATTATGAAATATTTGGGATTAGATCATTCATTTGCAAATTTGATGAAAATTCCAGTTTTACCTTTTTAAATTTTACTATAGTATTTCGGGAATAAATATTGTTAAGTAAAAATATTTTTACTTAAAATTTTGTAAATATGTTTCTAACTTAATGGGATACAAATTATATTAAGAACATGAGATCTAGATCATGCATTTGAGTGGAGTAAATGGGCCATGAAGACAAAGTTGGATAGAACCATCCAAATTGGACACCACTTCACTATTTGAGCTATATCCTCTTCATCAAAACTTTGATTGATCCCAAATTTGGAGGGAATCTCGGGGACATAATTAGGAACAAATAATATTTCTACAATTCCAGACAATTAATGCGTTTTGGTGGTCAAATATGCAGTGAAACTTGGAATAAAATATTAGGCCGAGCTTTCATTTCACACTTAAAAAGGTTATGTAACCCTAGCCCTCAAAAACTATATTTAAATTGGATTTTCACTCTTTGGGAGGGCTGGTAGAGGCTCTGGGAAGGTGTGGCAGAAAGGGTGTCTCTTGGGAACACCTCACAACCCTTGGAATAAGTAAGGGCTTGTGCAAAGTTCTCTTCCAAGAAGGCTCTCCTCTCCCACCTTCTCTTTGTTTTTCCTTGTTTTTATGCTTGTAACGTGAATTTTATTCAATAAATCTTTTGTGTTATTCTCTTTTCATCTTATTATTTTTCTTCTTGCTCTGGAATCTAAGATTGGAGACAAGATTGAGTATTACCCTTTCAATCCATTGCTTATGCAAAACGTGTCCACGATAACAACTCCGCCCATGGAAGAGTGATTTCTTTCATAGTTGATCTAATCCCCACTCCCTTAATTTAGTTATTTTTAATCCATAAACATACTTTAATTCATAAATTGTGATCAATTAATTGAGTTTTAATTTCTAAGTGTCTCAATAAACTTGCACTTGACCGCGTGGTCGGGCTTGTGTAAACCGTGTGAGTGAAACCTCAATCACAAAATCTAATCACTTTGGGATAGAATTGTAGGGTTTAAGTATCATAACTAAACAAAATTAATGCTCAAATCTAGAGATTATGTTCTTAACTAATTTACCACTGACCATAAGTTGGATTTTGGATCACAATCAAAGTAGGGTGCTGCGATTGAAGGTCCCGAAGATAACCTAGGGCTCATTTTCACAAATATTTGTTGTTGTGTTAATTTCCGTAGGGTTAGGAGGTTAAAAAGGATAGGGTATCATATTTTAATGAATTATAATTATATTGGATAATGATAAATGAATGGTGAAGGTGTTTGATTAGATCAACTATGTCTACTCATATAAGTGTTTCTATGAAATTATCTCTTGATTGTTGCTTCTCATTTTCGTGTTTAATTTACTATTTGAAAAGTCACAAAACAAACCCCCCATATTTATTTTCCTTTTTTCAATATATTTAAATACTTAAATCCCATTAATATTTGTTTAATTCACTTCCTCCTTGAGAGAAAGACCTAGGTCAGCCACTGTGCTGCACTTAGTAAAATTAAAAATAAATATTTTTGAGAGCATGTGCGACAACGTCCTTTCATCCCTATTCATGTTTTCTAACCAAACATGTTCCTTTAGATATATATACATCATTTTTCTACTAGGGTGTATAGAGAAATTTGAGCTATGATCATCATCCAATAGTTCCATCTTTAGATCTGGAATAGCGTGAACACAAAGCCTTTTTCCAAATTTCAAAATGCCATCTTCATATATGAAGTCAATCAACTTCCCATCATTTACAGCTTTAATTTTCTTCTGAAACTTTTCATCATCTGTCTGAGAAATATTTATCCTTTCCAGTAATGAAGGTTTGAAAACCATTTGAAAATGTAGTGATGTGTTACCTTCCATGATAATTCCTATATCCATCTTTACTAGATCCATGAACATAGGATCCCTTTCAATTCTCATCTTGTTCATAATTCTGTGGTCCTTTCTACTCAAAGCTTCTGACACCTTATTTTTCTACCATAGGTAGTAGTGTATTGTGCAATCATAATCGTTGAGTAGCTCAATCCATATCCTTTGTCTCATGTTGAGTTCTTTCTGTGAGAAGATATATTTTAAACTTTTATGATTTGTATATATATCACATTTTTTTCTATAGAAGTAATGTCACCAAATCTTTAGAGAAAATATTACTGCTGCTAACTCAATACCATGAATTGGATAGTTTTTTTCATGAATTTTTAACTGCCTTGATGCATAGGAAATAACTCGATCATTCTGCCTTAGGACACAACCAATTCCTTTATTTGACGAATCACTATAGATCACAAACTCAAAATTCCCTGATGGTAGGGTTAGGATCAGAGCATTCAATAAACTCCCCTTTAATTCTTCAAAACAGTCCTAAAATTATTTTTTCCATACAAACTTAACCCCTTTACATGTAAGCTTGGACATTCGGTTCGCGAAACAAGAATTTTTTGGAACAAAACTCTGATAATAACATGCTAAACCAATAAAACTATGTACCTCAGATATGTTCATTGGAGTAGGTCCTTCTTGCACAACCTTTGTCTTTGCAGGATCAACAAATATTCCATCTTTAGAGACAATGTGTCCTAGAAAGGAAAATGATTGGAACCAAAATTCATACTTATTGATCTTCCAATATAATTCATTTCTTCGAAGATTCTTCAGAATAGTGATCAATTTATTTTCATGTTCTTCAAAGCTTTTATAGTATAGCAAGATATCATCAATAAACCCCACCAAAAAGTCATCAAGATATTCCTTGAAAACTCTATTGATTAGATCCACGAAAACAAATGGTGCATTAGTCAATCCAAAAGGAATTATTTTAAATTCATAATGCTCATACTTGGTTTGAAATGTTATTTTTGGAAAGTCTACCTTACTCACAATAAACTGACGATATCCATACCAAAGATCAATATTCAAAAAATATTAGGCTCCATGAAGTTGATCAAATAAACCGTCAATGCATGGTACGGGATACTTGTCTTTTTATTTTTATATCATTGATCTCCTTATAATCAATGCACAACCTCATGGACCCATCTTTCTTCTTAATGAAAAGAATAGGGTCTCCCCATGGAGAAATACTAGGGAGAATAAATCCTTTTTCACTCAATTATTCTAGTTGTTTCTTCAATTCTATTAATTCCACAGTGTAAATTCTGTAAGGTGTCTTTGATATGGGCCTTGAACCAAGAAATTAAGTCAATGGAAAACTCAATTTCCCACTCTAAAGGATGTCTAGGTAAATCCTCTGGAAAGATGTCAAAATATCAATGCACAATAGTTACATCCTCTATTTTAACATTATTCTCCTCACCCATAGTTTTTGAATTCCCTTCCTCCCCAATAATTGATTTCAGTAGAGCTACTAGGGGTGGATCTAGATGAGAATAAAATGGTGATGTTTCTTCCCTAAAGATAAGGGATTCCACACCATCATAAAAAATTATAGCCTCCTTCTTCTTGAAATAAATTTTCACATCATGGTTCGAAAGCCAATCCATAACAAGGATTATATCAAATTCAATCATGGGAATGATAATAAAATCAGTAGATAATGCCTGTTTATATGCCATAATGAGGTATTCCTGACACAACTTTGTTTTAATGATACTTCATTTAGGAGTTTTGGCTGAAAACTCCCTTATTAAATAAAATTAAAGATATCTAATTTTCTTGGAAAATTGGGAAGATATGAAAGAATGTGATGATCCAAAATAAAATAAATAATTGGCTATGTTTGATGAAACGATTAATGTACCTGCGACCACAGCATTAGGAACTTCAGCCTTTGCAGTTGTGACTGCATAATCTTGGCCTTTCTCCCTTGGCCTTCTATGGGGAACGTTTAACTGAAACTTAGGAAATTCATGTTCATAATGTCCCATCTCCCTGTAATTGTAGAATTGAACTTTTGTAGCTTCTTTCTCCCCCTTAGAATCTCGATATAGGTGGTATTTTTCTACGCACTTGTAATAGGATCCCTTTCCCTTCAGGAAAGTGTCAGGGTGTCACTTCCCACAGTTAATATAGGATGAAATTTAAACTCTTCCCTTATTCCCCATTTCCTTATTTCCTTTTCCAGAGTTTTTGACAGCCCTCTTCTTCTCTTGTTTTCCTTTAAAGTCATATGACTTAGAAAATTATTTTTTTGTCTTGATAGAACTTGAGACTATATCTTCATATGAAGAGAAACTTTGGGAGAGTAGATCCCTTCAGAGAAATGGTTTTAAACCATCAAATAATCAATCAATTTTACCCTGTGGATTACTTATGTAGTCCGAAACATGACTTTCCATCCTTGTAATGTTGGCTTCATACTTGGAAACATTTTCATTCTCCTTCTTCCTCAGATTCAAGAATTTTCTCTCTATATCCACACATTGTTCATGGGGGAAATATGTTTCATGGAAGATTTCCATAAAATCCCTCTATTCCAACTCTTTTATTTATTCCTCCTCCTTTTTGTTTTGGATTAATGACTAACACTCTGCATATCCTGATAGACGATACACTTCCATGACAACCTTCTCTCTTTTTTACACCCCAAAGCAAGAAATATCTTCTCTAGGGAACATATCCACCGCTCTACTACAAAAGGTTTTTTAGTCCCATTGAATGATGGAGGATGTTTCCGCATAAAGAAATATAACATAGCTCCTCCATGTGGTGGATACAGATGTTCCATATGGGTAAGGTTATTATTCATAACCTGAGTCAGTTTTCCCAGTATAGTTATAAGTTGCACAGTATCAGCCACAACACCAGATCCATCTTCATTATCTTGCATCGAAGGGAAATCCCTATATGGGACACATGCGTTCATGCGGTTTTAATTCCTTCCACTAGGCACAATTTCTTAATAATTTCATATTCTAGATCAGGGAATGAATCATAATGTATAATCTAAATGTAGAAAAAAATACTGATCATAAATCAAAATTATATACATAGGAAATATCTTAATCATAATCATGGTATCCTTGAGGAAAAATTTACATTTAAATCCTTCATAATGGCTTGTAAAAAAATATGAATTATCCCAAGAATATCCTCTGAGAGTATCAATACCAAGAGTGCAGCAAGGACCATTTTTGTGCACTAGGATACCCCGGGTGAAGCTTGAAACTCTTTGTTGGAGTTTTCACTCCTAGGTACATCTATGCTTGAGCCACCTCTATCTGTTTGTATCCAGAAAGGGATATATTTGCTAGAAAGATCCACATAATCTATTACTTACCAAAATTGCAAGACGTTCTTGTTTTTTTATCCTCAAATCCTACCTTAGGGCATTGTTCCCTAATCTACATTTTCTAATATTGTTTCCATGTTTGCTACTAAACTTTCTATGATACCACATGTAAGGACCCGACCCCAGTTGCCCAGAGTCAGTGACTTATTTAATTAAATTGGCATATAGACAATGAATATGCATCCTAAAGGATCAAGTAGTTTAGTAGTTTTGGAAACAAGATAGATACATAATTTCAACATTATGACTGAAAAAGAAATACAACATAGAAACTCCTTTGACAACATCCATAACTCTAAGGTTATTTCAGCATGTCATTCATAATAAAATTCTTTATGTCCTGAGAAAATGAAACTTAAGAAAGGGGTAAGGTCAAATGTTCCATAAGGGTAAGAAATACAGCGGAAGATATTTAAACATTAGGCATGTTGAATAACTAAAAACATAGGCCTTTAACAAATAATAAATTTGAACTCATTATGGCCAAAATATGAGTTGTGTAAATAATTACATAATAAAACATAATCATAGGTATTATACTAGTAGAATAACCACATGAACCATCAATACTATTTTCATAATGAGGGAATTCATAATGTGGGACATCATCACCATAACGTTAAGGCCTCGTGCCAAGGACATAAATAATCATTTTGTCAAGGCCTTATGCAAAGACCGTAGTTTGTATCATGAGACCTACTGATGCACCGAGGGGATATAATAATCCCCACATGAAACTTTATATGTCCAATGCATTCCTCATATGAATGGGGATAAATATAAAAAACATATACATTCATATTGAAACTAATATATGAAATGTAAATAATTTTCCCTAGACATTAAGGATAAACACTAACCATACGGAGTAAATTGGTGAATGGTTTTAAGCTATAACATCCATAAAAATAATAATAAAAAACCACTAAATTAAATATGGTAGATGATACCATGAAATATTAATCCCAATAAAACATAATAATCAACAACAGTGTTGAAACATATGAAAATACTCTCATAAAATCTTCGAGAAATTATTGAGATAAATACCCTTTTACATTGAAAAGAAGAGTCCTTTTGGAAAAATATTTTTATAAAACCATAAGTGAAGTAAGATATTATTTTCATAATAAAATTAGTGATTTTATAAAGATAATGGTTTCCAAAAAAATATTATAGGGTGCCGTTGAAAATGAGTAAGAATTTGGGAAATTCCCTTGAATCAGGTTTGTATTTTGGGAAGGATTTTCGAAAGATACTTTTAGAACATATAAATCCCATAAAATGAAAGTAGTATTATTGTTGTTAAAAAAATATAGAAAACTACCAAAAAATTTATTAGGAGTACATAATAATATACAACAATTTTATTGAGGTAATTAGACAATAAAAACAACCAGAATGAAAAAGGCGGTTCGTGTGAAAAAAAACCCTTACCTTAAGTCTGAATGTGTTCCACTCTTGAACTTTAGGTACTGAATATTAAATTATACTTATTAATAACTTATTTAATAACCTATTATAAATTTATTTAGTTTATCATAATTCTTTTTAGTTCATTTAAGTCCTTATTGATAAGTTATAATATTGAAATTTGTCATTCCAGAGTGTTCGTTTACTCGATTTTCATAATCGGTTCACTTGTTTTTAAGTAATGGAGATCATGTGGAATGGATTTAAATCTATAGAATTGAAATTACATATTATTTATGAACATACATATGTTTTAATGGTAATTTATATAATTTGGTTACATTGAAATAGGATGAATCATTAAATGAAATATTAATGACATTCACTTGATTATTTTAGCGGTATTTTGATTATTAGGAACTAGTTTGGTCATATGATTTAATAATATGTATGTATACTGGTTCTTGAATATTAATTATGTTATAATACATATATTATAGTCTTTTTAAACCATAAAAATGGTATCATGACCAGTAATTAAGGATAAAATGAAGAATGAATCTTCGTCATCCACGAAGGTTATAAATTGGAACCTCATGGACGTTGATTTCATTTATAAAATAAAAGTGAGAGAGTAAGGATATTGATGATGGTTCTTCCATTAACATGATATAATTCTAGTATATTGATGATAATTCATTTATCATGGTCATTTGGACAGAGGAGGTGGGGAGAGGATAACAAAATAAGATAAATTGAAATGAAACTAAATGAAAAAGAAGGGTGTTTTACATCTGGAAATAATCTCCTAGAGAATCTCCTTAAGGGAAGGGGTTTTGGTCTTTTGGAAAGAAAAAGAGCTTATTTTATGTGGGTAGTGACTAGGGAAGGTTATTTGGGAAGATCTTTGAAGAGCTTCAGGGCTTGGAGGAGTGAAAATAAGAGCGAGTGATGGGGGGGATTTATAGTGGAGGAGAGGAGGGTTTTCATAATTTTTTAATCATTAGTTTATTAATATCCCTCAAGACTAGAAATAGTGATTATTACATGATTAATAATAGTAATAAATTCATGTGAGTTCTAAACAATGTCCATTTACATCATCCATGACTAAATCCTAATGAAAAAATTCCGGTTTTAGCATTTATTGTGAATTATCGTATTTTACTTTTCATAAACAATTCATGTTTTTAAGAAATATCCCAAAAATTCACCCAAACCATTTTTCGACGCGTGGTATACAAAAATTAAATCAATTTTTCAAAAATAATTTTCTAAATATGATTAATTTAATATTTAATTAAAATCATACTTTATTCTAAAAAAACTATTTTAAAACATTTATTTACTTATTCCAAAACATTGGTATATCATAATTCTACTTGAATATTATTTATATAATATCATAGGTAATGTTACTATTCATTATGGTATATCAATATTTATAAGGGTATGTTACTATTCATAATGGTAGGTTACTATTCATAATGGTAGGTTACTATTCACAAAAAAATTATGTTTTTTTATCGGACTCCAAATAACTTACCGATCACAACCATGTATGTCAAATTTTTAATATTCACATCACAGAAGTGAAAAACTTATGTTTTAAGGTCACATAGAACTTAATAGTTCATTATGTTGTGATTTTAAGTGATTATGACATATTTATAAGAATTGAATTTCCATAGAAAAATATTGGGTCGTTATAATCCTCAAACTGATGGGCAGTCAGAAAAGAAAATACAAACTTTAAAAGACACATTGAGATCACACTCAATTTATTTTCAATGTATGTGGGATCATTATTTACCTTTTTAAGAGTTTTCCTATAACAATATTTTCCATTCTAGCATTCACATTTCACCATATGATGAATTTTATGGACAGAGATTCCATACACCAACATGTTGGGATAATGTTGGTGAAAGGAAACTTGTAGGACTAAAGCTAGTGGAGGAAACAAAAATGAAGATAAAAACTATTTCAACCCATATCCAAGAAGATATAATAATGAAAAAGATATATACAGATAATAGAAGGAATAATATTGAATTTCAAGTGGTAGATCATGTTTTCTTGAAATTATCTTCATCGAAGGGTGTTATAATATTTCAGAAGAAAGGGAAATTGAGCCCCTGGTAAATTGGTCCTTTTTAAATTCTAGATAGAATTGAAGTTATGGATTAATGTTTGGAAATTTGACCTAGCATTTCTAATGCACATAATGAGTTCCACATCTTTTTTTAAGGAAGTACATGCTTGAACCAACAAATGTAATCTCTTCTGAAGGAATAGAATTGGAACATGGCTTATCTTACTGTGAAGCACATATCCGAATTTTGGACACTAAAAAATAGGTGTTGAAGAAATTGAACAACTTGGTAGGTAAAGGTACTTGGAAAAAATAATAAAATTGAATAAGTGATGTGAGGGCCTGACGAACTTATGATAAATACATACCCAAATATTTTTATAATGTAAAATTCTTGAAATTTAAAGGAAGAAATATTTGTAAGGGGGGAAGAATGTAATACCCAAAGGATTTACAAATAAATTTAATTTAGAATATAATACATGAAAAATTGAGTCTCTGAAAAATAACACTTTGTAATTATAACCTAGTTGTTGGTCGAAGTAGATTACTCAAGAGGGGAGGGGTGAATTGAGTAACTATAAATTTTTTTATAAAAAGTATTTCCCCAAAAGATGAGATACAACCTAGTTAATCAAGGTTATACGGTTATAAGAGTTTGAATATTTGAATAACTTCTTAAAAGATTGATTAGTTCTCAGTAATCTTAATATCAATTATTAATATTACTTTTGAAGCTATTCTACTAAGACAAAATAGTTATAACTTATTTCCAAGACTAACTATCAAAGTGAATTTAGCAATTTCTGAATTATACAATAGAGCAGTAAAACAGAGAAGACTAAATTAACTAGCACAGTTGATATAGAACAAGTGGTTCCATCTCAAGCTGAGACCTAATCTACTCCACTTAGTGATCACTTTCCACTAAGCAGTTTATATAAATAAACTTGATCCACACATTGGATCGGGGTTAACAACAGTTCGCAGGACTGTCCAGTCCACACAAGGACCTCTCCCACAGTTCTTCGTGGGTAAAAAATACCAGGCCACACAGGGACCTCTTCCACACTTATCCATGGGTATACACAAGAGTAAATGAGTTTTTGAGTAAGGATATCTTGTATCCTTGTTTGGAAAACAGAGTGTCATAAGTCAGGCAGATTTAGCTTGTGTTCTTCGTGGTGTTCTATAGTGCGAAGATGTTCTCAGGATTCAAGTATTCTTCATGTTTTCTTCAGTATAATCAAGTTGAATGAACCAATTCTATAAAATGTATATTGGTCTCATGTTCACACCCAACATCTTGTTCTTTGTATCGTGCTACTACTTTTTTTCACCCGTTGTTTGTTTCTTGGTCGCACTACTCTTTTATCTTCGAGTGCATGTGTTGGGGCCGACAGGTTGCATGTATTATGCACCTCATACCTCATATTGTCCGATGATATGTCTATAAAGAAACATTAAAAATTTTAGTGCATTAAAATCTTCAAATATGACTATAAGATATTAAATTGAAAGATGACAAAATATATTTGGAAACGGTGTCGCAACATGTCATGGAAATGGTGTCTCCTTCACACGGTGTCTGGATTGGTCATAGTGTCTGAATGTCATGGTGTCTCATGGTCACAGTGTCTCATGGTCACGGTGTCTCATAGTCACGGTGTCTCATGGTCACAGTGTCTCAATGTTCATGGTGTCTGGTTGTTCGTGGTGTCTGCTTCACGGTGTCTGCTTCACAGTGTCTTGTTCACGGTGTCTTTTTCACGGTGTCTGCTTCACTTTTCCAAAAAGACATAACCACAGGAAGACTCACTGTGTCTTAGACTTTTCAAGATAACTGTATTCAGACTTAATCAATGATGATCATAGAATGGATTAGACTTAATCATTTGTCAAAGAATATATTATAAAATGTTTCAAAAGATTGTATAAAGTAATTAAAATGAATGTAGAGCAATTAATATCTTTAATGGATTTTCTTAAAGCATGAGAATACTTTAAACATTAATACACATGATTTGATATAATTTATAGGATTTTAACTAGGTTGAATAGTATTTGTGATCATTAAAACATGATTAGTACATGAGGAGTCCAAAAATCTCTCCCTTTTTGATGATCAAAAATCATGTAGATTTAAAGTGTATATTTGAGTCAACTATAGATATAGAGATAAGATAGATGTCTAAGATATAGAGATTTGTCTAACATATAGAGATTTTTATAACATATAGAGATTTTTCTAACATATAGATATTTCTCCCCCTTTTAGGATTATAAAAAAAGGATGGAATAAGATAAGTCATGAAAAAGTGCACATTTCATTAAAGAAAGTAAGGTCTAGTACAAAAAGAAAAGAGATAAAGAAACATCATTCCTATCAAAAAAAGAGTAATAAATGTTCTTCTTTAGGGGCTGGCCTTCTCTTTGCCTTTAGCAGCAGTAGCAGAAGATGAAGCCATAGGAGCTGAAGTGAAGGTAGAATAAGGGAGTTAGGTGGTTGATAGAGAAGGTAAAGGAAGGACTTCAAAAACAGATGGAGACAGAGTAGGAGTGGTAGAATATCGAGGCAGTTGTTGACCAAGGATCACAGGCCTGATCTGACTCAGTGCATGGCTGACAAACATAGTGGTGGAGGCTAGGGCAGAGGTGAAGGTAGGCAGACCAGGTCTCAGAGGTGCAGCTGCAGGAGAAATAATGAATGTACTATGTACATGAAGGTAAGGCCTCAGAAGATTAATTAAATCCTCAATGATATCCCCACCATAATTCATGGATTTCTCAAAATCATCCTTGTTCTCTATAAAATTGTCCAACAATCGAGTGAACTCGATGAGCTTTTGGACTTGGGTCTTGAAATCTTGAGTCACAGGAGGAATCTGCAGATTTTCCACAAGATACTTGAAATGATTTTTCATATCAGTATTTGAGAAGATTCAGTTGAATTATAAATCCACCTTCTTAGTAATCTCTTACCGAGCATCATTAGAAATTTTTTAGTGGATTTGGACTAGATCAAGAACTCGGTCACTATTCTTGATAACTTCAGAGAGAGAAGCTACATTGAAACCAGTAAGCATAGTCTGAAGCTCTTATTTTATGACTATTCTGAGTAGGTCACTATCTAAAGAAGGTTTAGAGGATTGAACATAGGATTTAGAAGCATTGACAGGGGTGGTGAGACATTTCAGTTGGTTAAACACTCTTTGAAGACATCCCGTATACTCATCAGTGAGTTTGTTAAGATTTACAACAAGCTCTCTCATCTCCTTCACGATCTATTTGTTTCTTTTAGCTACCTTTTCATCTAAGGAGTCTAAATAAGGTTGAATCTAAGACACAAAATCATATGGGGTTTGAGTAACAGTAGGTTCTATAGGAGGAGAAACAAGATTCGGTCTGGAATGCACCTCTTTCTTCATTTCTTCGATCATACCTCTCAGAGTCTTCACTTCATCACTAAGCAGCCTGTTTTCAACTCTAACATCCTGAATCTCATGAAGCATTTTAGGTTGAATCTTACAAATAACTTTCTCCAACAATAAAGAGGCATATTTCTCACTTAGATGTGTCACAAGAGCAGGTTGGGAATTCAGGACTTTTTCAACACCAGACAATAGGGTAGAACCAAATTCCTTTAGATCATCTTTACTCACCAAGGATGATTGGTCTGATGAAGGTTCAGAAACAGGTATTGATATGGTTTCAGGTTCCTTTGTAGGGGCTATATTAGAGACCAATTTCAACTGGAACAAAGAGGAAAGGTCAATGCCTTTTGCTGAGACTTGTTGATATTCATCCACATCATAGAAACTGGAGAACTTATATTGAGTGTCTACAGGACCTAGAACTATTGGGTTTGGTTCTTCAGTAGATTCCATATTTGGGGGTTGCTCCCCCTCAATGGTTGTATCCTTCTCAGGACTGAGAGTCTTAGGGTCTTGATCTAATTCCACAAAAACAACTCTTGGTTCCTCTCTCATTTCCTGCCTAGCCAATTGAAAAGATAGCTCCATCCTTTCTTCAGCCGAAGGGATGATTTCAGGAGTAAATTTTTCCACTTGGAGTTCCTCAAGATTTTCTTCTTTCATACCAGGTAACTCTTCCACTATAGGTTCTTCCATGGAATTCTTGTTAGTTTCTTTAGAAATAGATTCTGTTTCAACCTCAGGTTGATATTCCAGATAAACAACTTCTATAGGTACTGGGACTTCTTTTTCACTTACCACACGAGGGATAAAAGTACTATCTTCCTCAACAGAAATAGTTTCTCTAGGAGGCACAACAACCTCTTCTTCTTCTTCTTCAGAAGAGTACTCAACAATCTCATTTTGTTCCAAACCAGGATTAAAAATATTTCTTAGTCTCAAGGGATGTTCCAATGGATTTAATTTCTCATAAACTCTATCATTGTCTTCAACCCATTCCTTTTTCCAAGGATTCCAATTTATCTTCATTATCCTGATAGTGGATATTGAGAGGCAAAATTCAAAATCCTTAATTACTTCCTCATTAGGTCCAACCATTCCTTTGGCATGAAGCATGGCTGAGATAAGCTAAGAATAAAATAGGGAAGTTGAATTGGATGTGGATTTGACCAGCTCACATATATGGTGTATGATATACTTGCAAAGGTTGATCTTATACCCATTTTTCATAAGGTAGATCAGAAACACATCCTGATATATCCAAATAGAAAAATCATCTTTTCTGGGGATAACTAGATTCTTTATAAACTTGAACAAAAGCCTTGATTCACCATCTAGTTCATCAGTAATGGCTCTCCTCTTGGTTCCATTTCTAGTTAAGGCTTTCAACACATCCTCCAGGTCAAAGAATTCAATTGAAGGTGGGGGTCCTCTCTGATAATCCTCATAGATGCCTTCATGAGGTATTTTAAGGCATGCAGTCAATAACCTCGAAGAGAATGAACAACTCTGCCCATTGATCCAGCTTCTCACGACATAACCATCTTCAAAATCAAAGGAGAACTGAACATATTGATAAAATTGAGCTACCAAATTAGGATAGATAGGTATGTCTTCCTTCGAAAACCACTCTAACTAGCCTTTCTGTTCTAACACTTTCAAAACCAAATACTTATTGGAAATAATCCAATTGGGTAAAACCTCGTTTTCAGGTATAACAACTCAATTTGCAAGATTTGGATTTAGAGGACCTTCAGGCGCTATCTTGGGTGCAATTTTCTTCTTCTTTGCGCTATGCTTATCAGGAGTCGACGATGAATGGAATTTCATCTTGGGCATCCACAGAAGGTTTGAGAGAGAGAGAGAGAGAGAAGGGTTCTAAGTTTAAATATAGGTTTGAAATGAGTGAATATAAGAAATCCCATGTGAAGAATCGAGTGATACTTTCTTTATTTTATCATTTAGGAATACCAAATGTCACAAAAGTAAAAGTGCAGGAAAACAAAAAGGTGAAAAGGTTAATTACAATGATATGATTTTTAATTAAAAAAATAATAAATAATATTTACAGTGAGATAGAGAATGAATGTTATGGTGAGACAGTAACTGAGCGTTACGTTGAGACAGTAATACGGTGAGACTCTAACTAAGCCTTACGGTGAGACAGTGACTGTGAACTTTATGGTGAGACCGTGTTTGAGTGTTATGGTGAGACAGTGACTGTCAAACAGTAATCACAAAGCATTAACTATGAGATAGTAAACATGAAACAATAAAATATAAAATAATAAGACATGAAACAGTAAGATATCTATTTGAGGTTTATCATGCCTAGTTTATGTATGATGTAGTCCATTCTCTCAGAATTTAGTGGTTTGGTGAATATATCATCAAGATGATACTCAGTACCAATGAATTTCAAAGTGATATCACCTTTTTGATAATGATATCTCAAAAAGTGATGTCTTAAATCAATATTATTTGTTCTAGAATGTGAAACATTATTTTTAGAGATTTTAATAGCACTTTTGTTGTCACAATTTATAGGTACATTCCTGAATTGATATCCATAATCTAGTAATGTATGTTTCATCCACAAAATTTCTGCACAAAAACTGCCAGAAGCTATGTATTCATCTTCTGTAGTGGATAATTCAACATAATTTTGTTTCTTACTACACCATGATACTAGTGACTTGCCTAAAAAGTGACATGTTGTAGAGGTGATTTTTCTATCTAACTTACAACCACTGAAGTCAGCATTAGAATAACTAACTAAGTCAAATTATTGTCTTATAGGATAGAACTGTCATAGATTGGGTGTATTCTTGAGGTATTTGAAAATTATTTTTACAACATTTAAATGAGATTCCTTAGGATTTGCTTGAAAATGAGCACACATACACACACTAAACATAATTTCAGGGTGAATAGTAGTTAAGTAAAGTAAACTTCCAATCATTCATCCATAAGTGGTTTGATCAACATATTTTCCATCTTCATCAAGATCCAACTTACAAGTGGTACCCAAGGGAGAGTCACTAATTTTAGTTCTATCCAATCCAAAATGTTTTAGAATATATCTAGTATATTTACTCTGAGTTAAAATAATTCCATCCTTATTTTGAAAGATTTGAAATACAAGAAAGAATTTTAGTTCACCCATTAAACTCATTTCAAATTCATTTTGCATCATTTTAGAAAAAGAAACACATAAATAATTTTTTGACGATCCAAAAATAATATCATCTACATAGATTTGAACAACTAAAACATCATTAGAAATTCATTTTATAAAAAGGGTAGGATCAATTATTCCTTTCATAAAACCTTTGGAAATAAGAAAAGTACTCAACCTATCATACCAAGCTCTTAGAGCTTGCTTTAAACCATACAAAGCTTTTGATAGTTTAAAAATATGATTTGAAAAATGGGGGTTTGTAAAAATAGGGGTTTGTTCTACAAAAACATCCTCAACTATATACCCATTTAAGAATGCACTTTTAACATCCATTTGATATATTTTAAAATTCAGATGTGCAGCATAGGCAAGAAATATTCTGATGGCTTCAATTCTAGCTACTGGTGCAAAGGTCTCTTAATAATCAATTCATTCTTCTTGACTATAGCCTTGTGAAATTAATCTGGCCTTGTTTCTAACAATGTTACCAGCTTTATCTACCTTATTTATGGACACCCATTTAGTTCCTATGGTGAATGTGTCCTTTGGTATTTCAACAAGTTTCCAAAATTTGTCCTTTAAAACTGATTATTCTCTTCTTGCATATCCTTCACCCAAAATTCACCATTGATAGAATGATAAATGTTTTTAGGTTCAAGTTGTGACAAGAAGACTTAGTGTTCAACCTGATTTCTAAGATAATCTCTAGTTTGAGTTCCTTTGTCTAAGTCTCCTACAACATCATCTAAGGGATTGTTCTTAAGAGTTATAACTGCTCTAGAAAAGGAAGGACTAGTGATTTCAGGTTCATCAACAGATTCAAGTTCATTGTGACTTGATTCTAAAGAATTTCCAGAACTGGATGTTTTCAGAGATTCTTTCACAGAAGTGTTTGATGATTTTTAATTGATGTTCAGATTTGATACATCATCCTCCAGGTTCTTTAGAATGGTTTTTGGCTCATGTGGATCTGTTTCATCAAATTTGATATGAACAGATTCTTCCACACATTTAGTTCTTTTATTTAACACTCTATAGGCTTTACTAGACAAGGAATATCCTAAAAATATATCTTCATCACTTTTGGATGCAAATTTGTCAAGATTTTCCCTAGTATTAAGGATATAGAATTTACAACCAAAAACTTTGAAGTACTTAAACTTGGGTTTTCTATTGTTCCATAACTCATAAAGAGTTCTCTTAAGAATAGGTCAGATCAATACTCTATTGATTATGTAGCATGCTGTATTTACAGCTTCAGCCCAAAAATAAATAGGTAGGTCATACTTACAAAGAATTGTTCTAGAAATATCTTACAGGGTTCTATTTATTCTTTCCAAAACTCCATTTTTCTGAGGTGTTCTAGGGGTAGAGAAATTGTGACTATAACGATTTTGTGAGCAAAATAATTCAAACTCTTGATTTTCAAACTGACAGCCGTGATCAATTCTTAAGGATTTAATTCTAAGTCCACTAAGATTTTCTACAGACTTGGCGTATTTAGTAAAATAAGAGAAGGCTTCACTTTTGTGAGCCATGAAGAAGGTCCAAGTATATCTAGAAAAGTCATCTACAAGAACATAAAAATAGTACTTTCCATTTAAACTAGAAACTCTAGATGGTCCAAATAAATCCATGTGAACCAATTAGAGAGGTTGAGAAGTTGACACTTCTTTCTTTGGTTTGAAGGAAACTTTGTGTTGTTTTACTTTTTGACAAGGATTACACACTTTTTCATTTGGAAACTCAAGTTTGTGTAAGTCTTTAACAAAAAAATTTTCTAGTTATATTTCTAAGGGAGTGAACATTACAGTGTCCTAGTCTCCTTTTCTAGAGCCAAGACTCTTTATGAAATACACTTAAGCATGAAACATTTTGAGAAGCAAAAGAATCTAAGTTAACCGATTAAACATTTTCACTTCTTAATGAAAAAAATACTAATTCACCTTTAGAATTAAATACATCATTTTCAAATCTAACATAAAATCCATCATCACATAATTGTGAGATACTAAGCAGATTATATTTTAATCCATCAACAAACAGTTCTTTATAAATTAAAACTAAGTTAGAGTTACCGACTTGGCCGAGGCCAATAATCTTTCCTTTGGCATTGTCACAAAATGTGACCTATCCTCTATCTATTTTGATTAGGTTCTTTAATCATGAATAGTATCATGTCATGTGCCTTGAATATCCACTGTCCAAGTACCATATACTTTTACAGTAACTCTTTAAGAAACTTTCCTAAAAAAAGATTAAGCAAAAATTGATTTTGGTACCCATACTTTTTTGGGTCCAGTAATATTAGTGAAAGTGATTTAGGAACCCATATTTTCCTCATAAGTTTCTTATAAGCATTACGTAAAGTATTTGAAAAATAAACTTTATTTGGTTTGCAAAAACTTGAAACAGTAGACAATGTATCATAACTTTAATTAGATGATTTGTGTCCAGAACTTAGAGTGAAACTATATGTCTTAGATCTTGAAAGAAAATTTGTTCCAACAAGATTTCTTTTTCCAGGTTTATAACCAATGCTAGTGTTGTATTTAGGAGAAATTTGTTTTCCTAGAATTTTAGTAAGGGTATTTTTCCCATTGGTAAACTTTTCTTGGTCACTCTTCAATTTCTCATTAGACATTTTTAATTCATTTTTTTCTTTGAGCAGTTGATAATTTTTCTCTTTTTCAGTTGTGAGTTCAGATTTAACAGTGACAGTAAGAGCATGTTGTTTCTTCATTGATTTATATTTATCTTTTAGTTCATTGCATGTTTCATCAAGCATGTTACAGTATTCAAACATTTCTTTATTAGTCATATTTTCAGAGTAACAATCATCTCTATAATAGTATGAATTATGTATATAGGAGTCCAATGTTACCTCAGATCTGTTTGTCATAAAACACATATTGGAATTGTTATTCTGTTCATCATGTGATGTCTCTGAGTCACTTGAACTGTCCTCATAAGCACTCCAGGTTTCTTTCATGGCCTTTTTATACTTCCTATCCTTGTCCTCATATTTATTTTTGTTCTTGAGCTTTGGACAGTCAGCCTTGATATGTCCTTTGTGCTTACACTCATAGCAGAAAATTTCACCAGTCTTGTCACTTATTTTCCAATCCTTCTTCCAATTTTATTTTTGGTTATATTTGACCTTGAATTTAGGATTTCTAAAAAAGTTCTTCTTCTTGTAAAATCTCTTGAATATTCTGGATAATTGATCCATTTCATTATCACTTTCAGATGATGATTGTTCATCACTGGAACTTTCTACAAAAGCTTCCAGTTTCCCTTTTTCTTTGTTCTTAGAGGTGGTGGTCTTGAATGAAAACGATTTCCTCTTTGGATCATCCTCCTCCTCCTTGTTGACTTTCAACTCTTCTTCATACATCATCAGTTTCCCAATGAGTTCTTTTATAGGTAGTTTGATAATGTCGCATGATTCTTTAATAGAGACAGAGGTTCCCCTCTATCTATTAGGTAGACATCTGAGAATTCTCATGATCTATTCCTTGGCAGCGACTTCTCTTCTAAGAGAAATCATTGTGTTGACAATCTCATTGAACCTAAGATACATGTCAGAAATAGGCTCATCAGGTTTTATTTTAAAATTATCATATTTAATAGTATAAGTATTAAGTCCCATTTCTTTTACACTAGATGTTCATTCATGTGAGACAGACAGGGTATCCCAAATTTCATGGGTAGTTTTACAAGCAGAAATTCTATTGAACTCTTCATCTCTTAAGTAGCAGTATAAAGCATTCATATCTTTGAAGTTGTTGTTTTAGGCAATTTTGGTAGGTTTATCCCATGTGATTCTATCAGTAGCAGGAAGATTATATTCATCTATAATATATGACCAAATTTAAAAACTCATACTCTCTAAATGCATTTTCATTTTAATTTTCCATTGAGCATAATTGGTTCTATTAAATAATGGTGGTTTTTTGGTTGCATCACCATCCAATCTATTATCCATAATAAATTATTACTTTAAAAGATCTAGAAATTTAGAATTAACAGAATTATATATATCTTTAAGGTTCAACTAAAATCACAGTTGAATAAAATTAAACAGAGTCCTAATAAACAACATTTGATACCAAATGTTGGTCAGAGTAGATTACTTAAGAGGGGAGGGGTGAATTGAGTAACTATAAATTTTTTTGTAAAAATTATTTCCCCAAAAGATTAGATACAACCCAATTAATCAAGGTTATATGGTTATAAGAGTTTGACTATTTTAATAACTTCTTAGAAGATTGATTAGTTATCAGTAATATTAATATCAGTTATTAATATTACTTTTGAAGCTATTATACTAAGACAAAATAGTTATAAATTATTTCCAAGAATAACTATAAAACTGAATTTAGCAATTTCTAAATTATACAATAGAGCAGTAAAATAGAGAAGACTAAATTAAGAAGCACAATGGATATGAAACAAGCGGTTCAGTCTCAATCCAAGACCTAATCCAATCCACTTGGTGATCACCTGCCACCAAGCAGTTTATATAAATAAACATGATCCACACCCTGGATCGGGGTTAACAATAGTATGTAAGACTGTCCAGGCCACACATGGACCTCTTCCATAGTTCTTCATGAGAAAAAACTACCAGGCCACATAGGGACCTCTTCCGTACTTATTTGTGGGTATACACAAGAGTAAATGAGTGTTTGAGTAAGGATATCTTGTATCCTTCAGTTTGATGCGGGAGATAGAGTGTGTTATTATATAGAAACACACATTGATAGAAAGTTAATAAAAAGATACACAACAAAGCAGAAATATTGAGATAGGTTTATAAGTGCTCTGAGTGTTAGTCTTTGCAGCTTTGGACTTATGATATGAAGCAGATGCAGAACTCGTGTCCTCATCTGGAAAAAAGAGTGTCATAAGTTAGACAGATTTGTCTTGTGTTCTTCATGGTGTTCTACAGCGCGAATATGTTCTCGGGATTCGATTATGCTTCGTGTGTTCTTCAACAGAATTGAGTTGCATGAGCCAATTCTCCAAAATGTATATTGGTCTCACGTTCACACCCACCATCTTGTTCTTTTTGTCGTGCTACAACTGCTTTTCACCCATTGTTTGTTTCTTGGTCGCACTACTCTTTTATCTTCGAGTGCATGTGTTGGGGCCGACAGGATGCATGTATTCTGCACCTCATACCTCGTATTGTCCGATGATATGTCTAAAAATAAACATTAATAATTTTAGTGCATTAAAATATTCAAATATGACCGTTAGAGATTAAATTGAAAGACAAAAAAATATATTAGGAAACGATGTCACAATATGTGATGGAAATGGTGTCTCCTTCACACGGTGTCTGGATTGGTCACTATGTATGAATGTCACGGTGTCTCATGATCACAGTGTCTCATGGTCACGGTGTCTCATGGTCACAGTGTATCATGGTCACAGTGTCTCATGGTCACGGTGTCTCAATGTTCACAGTGTCTCAATGTTCACAGTGTCTATTTGTTCGTGGTGTCTACATCACGGTGTCTACGTCACATTGTCTTGCTCACGGTGTCTGGTTCATGGTGTCGGCTTCACGGTGTCTACTTCACTTTTCTAGAAAGACATAACCACTAGTAGACTCCCGGTGTCTTAGAATTTTCAAGATAACTATATTCAGACTTAAGCAATGATGATCATAGAATGGATTAGATTTAGTCATTTGTCAAAGAAGATATTATAAAATGAGTCAAAAGATAGTATAAAGTAATTAAACTGAATGTAGTGCAATTAAGATCTTGAATGGATCTTCTTAAAGCATTATAATACTTTAAACATTAATACACATGATTTGATATAATTTATAGGATTTTAACCAGGTTGAATAGGATTTGTGATCATTAAAACATGATTAGTACATGAGGAGTCCAATACTAGTCATTAAAAATTATTTTTCCACCTTGGTGTTTTGAATTTCAAAAAATTAACATACATGATTGCGATCAGTAATATTTTTAGAGTCTGATAGGATCAACTTACATTTTGGGTGAGTAGTAGCTTGTAATTTGGAATAGTAATATGACCCTTATGAAGAGAAAAACGACATAATGAATAGTAAACTTACCAATGATAGTATAAATAAAACTTTGGGATCTTATAAATGAAAGTATGATATAATTAAATCATGGTATAAGTAAACAAATATTTTAAAATTAATAATTCAGTGTTGGATTTTTTGTGAAAAATAAATATTTAATTACAATTTCACAATTAATAAATTGATTTAATGGAATATTAATTTTCATAAAATGTATTCATAAATAAATATTTGTGTTCTTATGATTTTAGAAAATTTAATAAGACCATAGTTAATTTTTTATGGTGTTAGAAAATTAGTTTTAATTTTAACTATATTTTTTTAAGTAAATAATGATTTTAATTAAAAATTAAAATTATTATATTTAGAAAATTATTTTCATTAAATGGAGTTCATTTTTTTATTCTCCACATAAAAAATTTGTTTGGGTTATTTTTTTATTTTTCTAAAATTCATGAATTTTAGGTAAATAGTAAAATACTGTAATTTACGGAATATATGTATTATAAGTAAAATACACTATTAATTGATCCATGGATGATGTAATGATCATTTGAATGAAGAAACATGATCTAATTACTGTATTTAGTCTCAATAATCAACACTATTTCTTATATTTAGTAAATTAATAATATAATGAATTAAATAATGAGAAATCACCCCTCTCCTCCACCATTAAAACCACCCCTCACCCCCTCTTCTATGAACTTCTCAAAAACATGAAGCTTGTAAATGTTCTAACCAAATCATCTTCCCTAGTCTCTCCCCATGTCTAGAAGATCTTGTTATTACCATAATACTAAAACACCTTTCCTTAAGGAGGTTCTAAAAGAGGATAATTCTAGAGGCAAATCTTCTTCCTTTTTCTAATAATTACATTTCAATTTATTTTATTTTCTTATCCTTTCCTCACCTAATCTATAAAAATGAGCATAAAAACTCCATTATCATTTATATAATGGAATTATATCATGTTAATGGGATATCCATCATCAATATATTTTCTCTTCCTCTTTTGTTTTAAAAATAAAAACATCGTCCGGGAGGTGCCAATTTACAACATTCATGGACAATGGACTTTATTTCTTCAATTTATTATTTAAGGCTGGTTATGATAACATTTTTAATGGATAAAACATACTATAATATATTTTTTACAACCTTTATATTTTCTAGAAGTATCATATTTACTTAATATCAAATGATAAAACAAAATGATGTCGTTATGATCAATAACCATTGTAATAATGTAAACGATTAACACTAAATGTATTATATAATGATTCATCATCATACCATATAATAAAATTCTATATATATATATTTACAATTTTGGATGTTCATAAATATCATATAAATTTAGTTCTGGATAATTATACCCATTCTACATGAACTTTCATACTCATATACAAGTATACTGATCGTGAAAACCAAGGAAACGAATGTTCCTGAGCAATAAAATCGTATCTTATAACTCATGAAAAAGTCCATAAATGAAATTAATAAAATTATAATAAATAAATTAAACATAGATAAGGTTATGAATATATTAATTAATGGTTTTAATTTTATTATCTATGATGTTATGGTCAAGTGCAGAATACATTCATACATATGGTAAGGGTTTTCTACTCGAGCCTCCAATTTATTTCGGGTTACTCCTTTTATATTTTTCCCTAAATTAAATTGTTAATTATTATTGTTTACTCCTCATAAATTATATGTGAATTATATATATATATATACCTATCAGATTCCTTCTTTATTTTATGGGTAGTTACATGTTTTAAAAGGATCTTTCTCAAATTCTTCCTAATAAACACACCCATTTCATGGGAACTTCCCAATTTCATTCCTATTTTCAAGTTCACTCTATAAAATGTTCTAAGCCACCATTATCTTTTATAAAAAAAATCATTTTATCATGAAGAAACTATATTAGTTCATTTTTTGTTTTATGCAAGGATTTTTTCAAAAGAAATTTTCTTTTCAAAGTAAAAGAGTATTACTCTGAAGAATTCTTCAATGATTTTATTAGATCATTTTCATCTATTTCAACACCCATGATGAATATTTTGTTTAATTGGGATTAAAATATTATTATTATTATATAAAAATTTTTATCAAATGGTTTATGATCAGTTTGATTGTGGATGGGCTATCTGGATACCATTCACCATAATACTCAGAATGGTTAGTGATTATGTCTACAAATTGGTGAAAGTTATTTCATATGTTTGTGCTCTTTATGTTTAGCCTAATTAACATGAGGAATTAATTGGACTTATAAAGTGATAGGTGTGTCCCACTATAGACCCTCAGTACATTAGTAGGTCCCATGAGACAATATATAATTGGGTTTTGGATGAGGCCTTACCCTGGTATTTTCAGACATCTTGGACGCGACCTTGACAATATGTTTCAAATGTCTGAAATTATGAATTACCTCATTATTATAATAGTAATTGATAAACCATGTGATTATTTTGACTAGTATAATATTCATGGTTAAGTTTCATTCTCTAATGATCATTATATGGATTTATTTACTCAGCTTTCATTCCTACCATATTATGTTCAAGTTTATTTTTAAAGGCATCTGTTTTTAGTAATTCACCATGCCTAATGTTTATGTTTATGATAACTTATGATGTATTACTTACCCTTACTAAGCATCTAAGCTCAGCCCTTTATTATGCTTTATTTTTCCTCAGGATGCAAAGATGAATATTATTGTGAATGACTTATTGGAATAATCTTGAGTTTATGGGTGTTTCCATTATAGTTGCAATGTTGTTTTTTTATTTCACGTTGTATTGTAAATCTTATATTTGCATCTGGTTTTCCAAAACCACTAAACAATTAGGTCCTTTTGGATGTGACTTCCTTATAAACATACCAATTTATTAATATAAGGCATCAAATCTAGGCTACTAGGGTTGGGGTCTTTACATTTGGTGGACCAATATATGCAAAAGGATCAAAGCAAACCATTATTGGAACAACGATCAATACATGAAGAGCCAAATGAACCCACTAGCTTTGTTGCCACCATTACCCACAACTGCCTTCATTATCTAAGGTAATCATTTTTTCTATTTCTCTTTCTCTTAAATGTGAATTAAATAATTTTCAATAACTTTATATTACTAACACCACCATAGATTGACGCATTTGAAGTGCCTTATTTTATCAGTGCTAAAGAGAAAGCATTGAAAATAGTCCTAACTTTATCAGAGCTAGCTAAAAGGGTCGTTAAAGGTAACTTTTATCAGTGATAACACAATCACTGATAACGGTGTACCCATTATCAACACATTTTTAACACTGATAAATGTGGATCTTTATCTGCATTATTCTTAGTGCTGATAAAACCTTTTAATATTTTTAATTAATATATATAAATTTTTCATATTTATATTCCAAAAAATAATGTTTATTTATATACATTAATTAAAAAATAATGTCTATAATTAATATAAATGTGATATATGAATATATATTTTTAATAATTCAAATATATATATATATATAGATAATGTTTTCAAAAAGTATTTATAAAATTATAATTAAATATATATATTTAAATAATAAAAATCATAATAAATAGTTTTAAAAAATAACTATTTTTATTATATTTATAATTATATATATTTATATATAATTATATACATATATAGAATTATATAAATTTATATAGTTATATAAATTTATATAATTATATAAATATATTTATACTTATATACAAATATTTGTAAATATATTTATTTATAATTAGAATTATAAATAAATATATATATTTAAATAATTATAAAATTATAATAAATATATTTAAATAATACATATTTATTATATTTATAATTATTTTTACTTGTATATTAATAAATATATATAATTATATAAATATATGTATAATTATATACAAATATTTTTGAATATTTTTATTTATAATTATAATTGTAAATAAATAAATAAATATATTCACATATTTTTAAATAAGATTTATATTAAAATAATTATATATATGTGTATTAAAGTAATATATAAATGTAAATTATATCACTTTTGATAAAAAAATAATCTTATTTTCAAAAATTTCAAATATAAAATTATCCACATTATATTATTCAAAATTATTAATAGTTTATTTATATACATTGATTACAAAATGTGTGTCTGATGCACATGTTATCCCTCCATTCTCAGATGAGATTTCTGATCAAGGTACGACATCCACGGCTGAAGCAGGTGTGTATCATCTCGCCTCTTTCAGGTATTCTTCTACATGTTAGATTGTTAGAAAAGGATTTTGGAACTCATTGAGGTGGATTAAGATTCCATTTTAGAAAGGATGGATATGGGTAAGCACTCTCTTATCGCAAGGCTTATGCTTCCCAAAGGTGAAATGTTGTGGTGGAAAAAATATTTATTTCACAGGGTTTCTCAAATTTGGGGATCCTTAGAGTTGAATTTTGTTTTAATTGGGAGAGGGGGTTTTCACTATTTGTTTCCCTAAGATGAGTTAAAGCAACATGCTTAGAGTTATAGAACCCTATATCTCAATAATAGTACCTTTTTTAGAATAATGGAGATTTTATTTTAACATATCAAATCTTTGAAATGATTTGGCATTGTTATGAATCAGGATTAATGGGCTTAATTGGATCTTATGGAACTAGAAGATACTACATTATATTTACCCAACAATAGGCATCCCGATCAGACTTGACATAGAGACTGATCAGGTGAATTTCTATCATTTTGTAAGAATACTAGTGGAGGTGAACCTTAGCATCACCCTTATTGAGATGACAATTATCTAAACTCCTAGTGATGATATTTACCTACATGTTGAATATGAGAAACACCCTCATTATTGTGTGGATTTTATTTTTGGTGGTAACTGTAAAGAAGTATGTCTTAGAAACATGGTTTAGAATTTGTAATTTGAGTGTAAATTTATCTAAGGATTGAAAGAGAAATAAGGGACATTCCTTGTTGGAGTGTGAATTGTGGCTGGCTGATGGGAGTAAACTAGAGCACCCATCTTCTCCCTCTAACTATGTTGTTCCATTTTCAAAACCATCACATGTTCCTATTAAGAATAATTATGTTTCAAATTCAATAGTAGGTATTTTAGCTTAATCTCGAGCTAAATATATCACTCAAGGAGGTGGTATCTTGTATGGGGGTTCCTTGAATAATGATACTAGGTCATGGGAAGACCTTCTATTAGAGAAGGATCCACTTAATATTGAGGATATAGTGGATGGAATTGGTGGGGATAAAGATGGCTAGACAGATCTTGAGATTGAATCATAATAAGGAGCTGATCTATAACTATGGAAGGAGTACAATGTGATCTATTCAAGGATTTGGAAAGTAAAAATGATGATAGATTCAGTGATGTCTCGAAAGATATTCAAGGATAGAACATGCAATGTATCTCATCCTATTGAGTATGAAAAATAATATCCTTGAAGAGTGATGTGGAAATACATTTCTTAATGTCATGTTTAGCAGTAGAACAAGATTATGGGACATCAAGGGTTAATAGTGGCCCGTTGGCTATGTTTGGTGATACGGACACTGCCAATATTTTTGACATGAAGCTAGTTTCTAATGATACTATTATTGTTAAATTCACTGAACATATTCCTATAAATTTGATATTTTTTGGCCTATAAGTGGAAGGTATTGGGGATGAAAACTATATAGGGGTAGTAGAGAAATATGGTGGGGTGAGTAACACCCCTCAAGTCCAAACTGAATCTGTTATATAAGCTACTACTGACTTCAAGATGGATAGTTTGTTGGTTAATTTATCTAATAGGTGTTCTCAAGACATAGTTAAGGAGCATGATTTTGTTACACCTGATGTGGTTACAAGACCATCAAGAGAAGAACATGAACATGCTAGAGGAAGTGTCAACACATAAAATCCATTTGGGTTGCTTGACTTAGATTGTAGGGTGGATGATGGAAAAAGGTGATGATGATTCTAAAGGAGAATAATTTTTTGCTTCTAAGGATGAATCTGTTGGTGATAGAGAGGGGCCATGGAATCAGGACAAATCATAGAGAATGGGATGAAATCCTCATTGTCAGGGTGGATATAATTATCATCATAGCATGCACACCCTCTCTTATGTGTCCGGGATATTTTTTTTTCAGATGAGGTAACATGTGTTTTCCATTGACCTAATTTTTACTGATATTCTGACACTTTTGGATTGTGATATTGTTGCATTTTTTTCCTTTACTTTTCTATATGATAGAAGGATTGTTTTTTGACCCCATTCTCTATTTTTAGTATTATTGTTTTATTTTAATAAAGGGGATTTGAACTGATATTGTTAAAAAACTAAAATAAATATAATATTTGAACATTTTATTTAAAAACATCATAATATAAAAATGAATATATTTTTTTAGATATATATATTTATATTGATATGAAAAAAATTTAAATTATATGTACATGTATAATTTCATTTATGTATGTGTATTTGTGTATATGTATGAGTGTATGTATATGTGTGGGTAGATGTTTATGTGTATATATGTATGTTTGTAATTCATGTAAATGTCACGAATTAACCTTTTAATATTTTTATAATTTATTGAATTTATTTTTTCATTTATTATTATCTATTCATTTATAATGATTAAAATATGATTAATTTTTTTTAATATTTATTTATACATATATTTATTTACTATACATGTAATATTTTCAATATCTTGGTAAGTTATTTGAATAAAATTTATTCATTTTTATTTAATTATTATTAACATTTAAAAAATGTTTGAAATTTATATTATTAATATATTTAAATAATTTTTCAATAATTTTGTCATTTAAATATTTAATTATACAATTATAAATAAATAAATAAATAAATATATATTTTTAAAACTATTAATGACATTACTAATAAATAAATATTTATTTAAATAATTATAAAATTATAATAAATATATTTAAATAATAAATATATTTAGTATATATATATATATGTGTGTGTGTGTGTGTGTTAAAGTTGGCATCAAAACCTCTTTTCTATTAAAACAAAGGACAACATTTTTTTAGTAGAGGCGACCCATTACATGGCTGGTATGCCCAGTCAGCATTAAATCCCAATACATAGTCTTGAAGGCCCATATTTTTGACTCAAAGGCTCTCCGGTGAATAGTACTACTACAGTACCCGAGCTGCTACAATACTGTTTCCACAACAGTTCCGGCTATAGTTCCCACCACCACTATAGTGTTGATGCTTTCTCTATATGATTTTTCATGGTCATTATATTGATGATTTGATGGGATCATACTTGGATTTATATTTTGATCCTTGGGAGGTATTTTTTGGTCCCTCAAAGAAGGATTAATGTGTTGTGCAAGGTGCGGGTTGATCTATGGTTCAAGTGGCGACAAAACCAGCTTGACGAGAGAATCATTATGATAGGGATCTTGATTTAAATAAGAATCTGGCCATTTTGGGAAGTAATATTTCCTCTAATGTTATGAAATATTATAATGTTATGTGTTTCATCAAATATTGGGTTGAAGGTGTCCATTCGTAGAGAAATATCATAAAGAACATATCCATGGCCATCATCGAGTCTAACAATAATTGTTTTTAGGATCGATTGGAGGAACAAAAAAATTCAATTATTGGGTGTCTATCTTCATAGGGAATGACCAGTGCTTGGAAGCTAAAAAACATGAGAAATCACCTTCTCCAATTATAGGGATTCTATTTTTGGTAGATTATATCCATTGTTATGGGTTTCTTCTATTTCATAATTACCCCATTGGATCTCATGTAAAATGATTTGAGATCTAACTTTGCATCCCTAAATAAGGGCCACTAAGAATACATGAATGGGACCCCTGTTTTGATCCTACTAAATCTATTAATTCAACTTTTAAAATATGGACCCAGATCATGGGGTTAGACTGGTTCTTTTGGCATCCTCAAATACTATGAGAGGCTTCCTTAACCTATGGTATTCCAATTAAATTTGATAAGGATACTGTGATTTCTAGGTATGGGAATTATTACAGAGTTCTTGTGGAAGTTGATATGGCTTCCCCCCTTATTGAAACTATTTTCCGATGGCTGATGAATTCAAATTTGAGATATCCATTGTGTTTCAATTAGTTCTATATTTCTTTTATAGTTTTCATTTCATTGGTCATCTGAGAGAAGTTTTCCTAAAGGGATTGAAAATTTTTAATTGTTGGAGGATTTGGTATAATGTTGAAAGCTTTAAATTTAAACTGTTAGTTTTAGTGTCTGATTTTCTTAGATGGAAGTTGGGAGCTGAGGGATATTAAGGGTCTTGCAGATAAAACTAACTCAAAGGTTTATATGGATTTTGGAATCATGGAAGGTAGAGGCCCTAATAATTACACTTTTCAATATTAGGATTTCATTAATCTAAGGGACAATGTTGATGATAAGGGAGATGTAGTTTATCAATCACAACCCTTTTCTAAGGTAGTTTCTTGTGCTAAGGTTGGTATGTTTGGTAATTCTCATGCTATTACCCCTGTTTTAATAATTGTACAGGATGATCAGGTTGTTACTCCTCCTTTAAAATGGGGATATAAGTATGAATTTAATGAGGATTTAGATCTTGATATTGAAGATTGATGGGACCTTATTGATTGAATTTAAGATCACTAATTCTCTAGGGGAATTGTGTCAGGTTATACATGATCTTAGTCTTAGCAGTAGAATAAGGGTTATAGCTCAATGGGTAGGGAGATGGCCAATAAAATGGAAGACCCTTCTCAGGCCCTTGGAGTTATGAATTTTTTTATCACATGTTCCTATTTGGTGGGATGTGATGGAGGGAAGTGTATAATACCCTTCCAGTGGTAAGGTGTCCACTAGAACAATTATGAATATGAATAATGTAGAGGATGAATAGCCATCCTTAGATGCGTCTTCTATTGGGAAGGAACCTATAGATGGTGACAAATCCTCTGTCAAATGTCTTGATGAGGATTCCATGTAATTTGGTAATGGTATGGGCACTAAAATAAAGTAGGGAGATCAGATTGCTTGTTTTGGAAAGGGAACTATTTTAGGTTCTTAAATAGAGTAGGGCATTAGTCATTATATAAAGGCCACTCCAAATTTCCTCACCATGCTTGACTCTATTAGAACTCCTTAAATTTGGAATTTTCTATGTGGAATGCATTTAAAAGATTCAGGGTGTCCCTTTTAATGTGAATATGGTGAAGGGTGCCAATAAGACACCCATTCATGAACTTTCCAAGCTAGGGATTATTGTGGGGGCATGATCAAATAAATCTAGAGGAAAACCACATGTTGGCTAAAGATGATACTGATGTGAAAAATATTAAGGAAAGTGTCAAGGAGACTATGCAGGTACAGGAAGATTCATCATACGAGGTTTCTGATTTCTTAGCCCTTGCAGCCAAGGCCATTGATGCAGATGTTCAATCCTATGACATGGTTCATGATTCAGTTGTAGTGAAGGATAATGTGGACCCCATTAATGATGATCAAGGGGGCCCATGGGTCACTCCCAACAGGAGCAGAGGACGTTATCCTCATGGTTGGGGTGTGTCAGATGACCATCGTAGAGACTCCTAAAGTAGGAAGCTGTGAAGAAAAACATAGCTTTAGGTGCTAGGTACCCAGGCTACAGGATTTGTAATGGACTCCCTATCTATAGGGACTTCCGACCATTAAAAAATGGGTGGGTTATCCATTGGGGGTGGGGGGGGGGGGTATGACCAGTTTACTGGGCTGTGTGTGTTGTATTTCTATGTTTCCTTGTAATTATACACCTATGTACCTCTAATATATATATATATATATTTAAATAATTATAAAATTATAATAAATATATTAATTATAATTTTATAAAAATATATATTCATATATTAATAAATCTATATATAATTACATAAATATATATATAAATATATAAATACATTTATAATTATATACAAATATTTATGAATAAATTTATTTAAAATTAGAATTATAAATATATATATATATATATATTAAAATAATTATAAAGTTATAATAAATATATTTATTATATTTACAGTTTTATAAATATATTTATTATATTTATAATTTTATAAATAAATAATATAATACAAAGATATATAATTATACAAATATATTTATAAATATATAGAAATATTTAAAAATATATATATTTATAATTATATATATATATATATAAATATTTTTAAAATTATAATAAATATATTTAAATAATAAAAATATTTACTATATTTAATATTTTATAAATATATAATAATATTAATATATTTTTAAAATGAGATATTTATTAGCATTGGTAATGATATATCTTGAACAACACAAGAATTTTAGCACTGATTTAGAATCATTTTATCAACGCTTATTTATTGATGATAAAAGGGAATCATTATCAGTGTAAAAAAGATCTGATAAAGAGTATTTTTGTCATAACATTCTATTTTTGGGTTTATAAAACTATTATTTTTAGTGCTTTTTTGAAAGTACTAATAAATGCATTATAGGTTCTTATAAAAATAATCTCAATGGATTGTCGTTGTTGCTCATGCGTTCATGCTCTCACTGAACCAGAGTGTCATCAATGCTCTCTTCAGATCCTACTACTGTCATCACTCAAATTTCTCTGCAAATCGATCCCTCCAAATCTATGGCATGTGCCAATTTATCATGTTTCCGCCTATGACTACACTCATTTCTTTAGTTTCACCATGTCAAACCCTAATATTTTACATCTTCACATCTTCTCCATGAATCGAACAAATATCCCCAAATATAACCACCCATGTTGTACATGATCACCGTATTAATCACCACCATTCATTTCCATTTCTTCAACTCGTTTGCAAAAATCTAACACTCACACCCACATAACTAAAACCTAAAACCACCTATTTCTAAAAACTATTCACATCTTCATTTTCTCCATGGTTGATGATTGGGGTTCTCATGTTATTAGTAGATATTTAGTATACAATTAGTCTATGATTTTTTGTGCAATAATTTAAGGGAGTCATCGGTTACATTCTTTGAATGGTATTCTAGTTTCATAGTCAGGTGTGGATAGTTCATGAGTTTCAATGATGCATGTAGTTTTTTCTTTTATTATTTTGTGATTTACATAGATATGTTCCGCATTTTACAATCTTCAAATATGACTTGAAGTGATGTTCACATTGACAAGAACTTGGGGATCACTATTTATTAATTAACGTGTTACTCAAATTTTTGAATTTAAATATTTCAATTCATTATAAAAATAAGTATTCCATGATATATTACCTTTATATTAAATATTATCATTTTTTTAAAAAAAAACCAATTATTGGACACTATATACAATTTATTTTCATATAATTGATATTTATAAAAAAATTGATAGTTGATTTGTTTTTTAAAATAAAATTTTTAAGTAAATTAATGAAGAAAATCATTCAAAGTATAATTTTTTTAATATTTCTTTACATGTATAATTATTATTTTAAGATGAAATAATTTATTGATTGTGAGCTTACCAAACATGTGGCATCATTTAAAACATAGGTTAGTTTGTGTAAATATTTTCACAACCACTTTGTTTAAGCTTTTTCAGTAATAAAAATGAATTTTATTTAAAAAATAACTTGCATGAGATCATTTTTTATTTTTAATTTGAAAAAATGTATTTTAGAAAAAAAATAATTTTCTAATTTTCTAATTTTTTTGTTGATTATCTTTTGTTCTTTAAAAACATTTTTATTAGCTTTTTAAAACTATTTTTTTAATTAAAACTATATTGTTTCGTATAATTTAACGATTTTTTTTCATTTTCTAGATTAGTTTTTAAACTCTCCTAACATTATATAGGTTTTTAAATTTGAAAAAAGAAATTTTCATGAATTAAATTTTTTTTAGTAGTAGGAATTTCTTTATTTTTTTAGAAAAATGCAATAACACTTATGCATTTAAAAACTTCAGAAACAATGAAAAACACTTTGCGATGGCCAATACTGTAAGACCATTTTTTTTGAATACTCTTACCTCAATAATGTTCCACATATGATAATGATTTCCCATAAATCTACAACCAAATAGTCACATATAATGTCTATAATATTTTAAAACATTAGGAAATGAAATCTAGATAGTTGAATAATGTTGAAACTATATTTATAGAGATGATTATTGAGACACAAAACTCATGATAAATATGACATACAAAATTTAATCTAATTGGAAAAAATATCTCATAGAACTATTAAAAGAGATCAATAATAGAAATATAAATACAATCATTATTTAATCATTCTAAAACATTATTTGAAACTAGAGAATACTCTATAACATTTAACTAATTTAAAAAAATGTATATCGTGATGATAAACATACTTCGAAGGCTATGTTACTGGAACATAGAGTTTTCCAATGTATATGATTTCAAAACCATTGTAAAATAAGTTCTTATTTTAGTTATATGGGTTTCATTTTCTTCCTAAACAAGAAAAAAATGTCAAAATAGTTTTAATAATGGTTATCTCAAAAAATATTTATTGAAAAGATCATCTGAAAAATGATGTATGTATAAGATTTTTTAGAGACGGATGCATGAAAAATGTCATCTGAAATAAAACACAATATCTTCAAAGACCATGTATGATAACTTGTTTGAAAATGGGTATAGAAAGAATAGAAGAAGAAAAGGGGCATCTAAAAGTAACAAGGCCAGTGGAAGGGATAGAGGGAGACTTCAATGGTTTTTAGGATTTCATGCAATCTACAAAGAATAGAACAAAACATTTTATTGTTTAATAAGGTTGAAAATTAATTTATAAAAAATAGATAACAAGATACAAGACTCGATATAGATATAAAATTAAAAATTTAGACAAATAGAAATGTGATAGAATGTACATATTAAAAAAATGTCATAGATAGATCACTATCTTAATTATCTAGGAACCATAATAGATTGGTAACCTAAACTCATTATTAAATTCAACCTATACAATGAAATTTAAAGAAACCAATAAGAAAATCAATATGTTTTAATTTTTTTGGTGAAATAGATAAACTACCCTCCTGCACACTAAAACATAATCCTTTTACCAAGCTAACCATTGTGCCTTCACCATCTATAATATACCACCATCAAAAAGTAGATTTATGTTTAACATCATTAAAAATCCTAAACCTACTTTGCATCCAACATCATTTGTATAGTATAAATTAGGGGAGTCCTCCATAATGAAATCTTCTCTCTGATTTGGTGCTAGCTTCTAGGGGTTGATATCAATGAAAATGCAAGGACATATGGGATAATTTTTTTTGTTATTTCTTCATTTGATGAAAGGTATAAAAAATATAATTTTTAATAATATTGATGATTGTTTGGTTTTGTAATGGTAGTGGTAATTCTTTAATATGATTTTAATCTTTTCATTAGTATAGATTTCATATTTGAAAGGTGTTTTGAGTGTTGAAAATAGTTTAAAAAATATAGTTTTCTTTATTTTTGAAACCATTATTAAGACAATATTAATCATTTTTTTATAAAGTAAATGTGATTTTAATGGTAAATGATTGGTTTTAAAGTTAATAAATTGGATTTCTATGATGTTTTAGAATGAGGATGATATTTTGGATTTCAAATATTATTTAAATAAATGTTATTCTAAATATAAATTTGATTTTAAAATGGAGTGTTGTGATTTAAAATTAGAGTGAATAGATTCATTGGTTTTTTATAATGTTTTATGATCTATCCATGGGATATGTGGCATCTATATTTATAAGTTAAAGCACGTGTAAGGAAAAATGGTGCTATATATATTTTTATGATCATATTAACTTTTAAAGACCTTCTAGATACACATAATATCACCTCATACAGAATATAGATTGATAATAATACCATCAAAAGGGAATGTAACCAAATCAATCCAACCCATAGGATATCCATCAGGAACCCACTCTTGAAATCTTGGCCTCACAAGAAGTGAATCACTACTAAAATTTAGTCATAAGACCAGAATCCTTTTCCTTTACATGGAGTAATTGAGATCATACTTTGAATGTTGAAACTGTAATGGTTTTCTCAGCATGAGTGTGTGTAAGACCATCCTAATGAGCCTTCTCAAGGTAACACCAATCATTATGGATGAATTTATAGGATAAAACCTACCAATATTGGATTAATTATTTTTTAAAATTCAATTACCTATTTACTTCAATAAATGATGAAGTTAATTGAAGCATTAAAATGTTGTGTTACCCTTCCTTGAAAGGACACCTTATTTATTTATTTATTTTCCTAAATATTTATATTTATCAAATAAAATAGGATGGATATGAATCTAGAATGGATTAATCTCAATCTTACGACAAAAGAGTATGAATAAAGAGTGAAATATTACATCAAGATTGAAAAATATCATGCATATTACCCTTATAAAATCCAATTTCCATGTTTATGTTATTGTTATTAAAGTCTAATTAGATCATAGGAGTTAGAAGAATGATTGATATATCATAGAATAGATCCAAGTTATAAATTTTGAACTAAATTGAGGGAAAAGTAAATGTTGACAGTGACTGGGATAACACTGCATTGTATGGATCATCTAATACAATTACAAGTGTGGAAAATGAAGAATACCGTATTGAGGTTGTGATTATAGTTATGAGTAATGATGAAGATTTTATCAAGTAAATGGCAATAAAAGTTGAAGATAAACTTCATGATTAACCAAAAATTATTGAGAAGTTAAAGGGTAGTGCAAAGAAGAAATTATATGATAGTTTTACTAAATATAAAACCTTGTTATCCATACTGAAGCTGTATAATTTTAATTCCAACAATGGATGGAGTGATGATAGTTTTACTGAACAACTTTCACTATTGAATGATATGATCCTAGAATATAATGAACTTCCTAGACAAACATATGATGCTAAAAAATACTACATTCAATGGGTATGATCTCTATAAAAAATACATGATTTCCCAGATGAATGTATATAGTTTTTCAAGGACCCCAAATCACTTAAAGAGTGCCCAAAGTGCAGTTCTTCTCATTAAAAGAAATATTAATTGGATCCAATGAAAATTGAATGGTACTTTACAATCATTTCAAGGTTTATATGCCAATATATAAGTGAGGAGACTACAAGGAAATTTACGTGGAACATAGATACAAGAAATATTAATGGGAAACATCATCACCTAGAATAGTCTCCTCAATCAAGGAGAATTGACCATTGGTATCCTAAATTTCTAAACAAGCCGAGAAACCATCATCATGTTCTATCTACATATGAAGTGAATCCTTTTTGTTTTTAATAAAAACTCACAATACATGGATTGTTATGTTGGTGAAGTATTAATTTCTACCATGTTAATTCATAAAATGAAAATAAATTATGTTACGTATTCTTATATCAGGACAAAAAAACCAAGTAATTATATTGATGTTTATTTAGCTCTATTGATCAAATATTTGAAATTATTGCTGGATTCATGTGTTATGTTATATGATGATTAAATAAATGAAGATTTAACATTGACATCCATGTTTTATAGAAAAATAAATGAATTTCCTTATTATGAAAATTTTATAGGATTTATCATTAAATAACTCAAGGGTATCCCATTTGCGGACAATAAACACAATAAATTAGGTTGAAACATTCATTAAATACTACGTTTCTAGGACGTTGAAGATTTCCACCCTAGAAACATAAGTACCAATCATGGATGATATCATTTGATGGAAGTTAAGAAGAACATATAACTCCATCTCCCCTTGAATGTGATTAAATATTTTAGAAAGTAAACGATATAGAAATTGCTTTTGTTAAACATTTTTTTTGAAAACCCATATGTAATATGGTTGGAAAAAGTGATCATTTTTTTTGAATTTACATACTTGAATTGTTGGTATATCAAGAATTGTTTTGATTTTGTGGATAATGAAAAAAATGTATATGACAGTGTAATTGGAACTTTACCAATTGTATCCATAAAAAAGATTGAATTAAGTCTAGGATGGACATAATTGAAATGAGAATATAGGAAGAGTCATCTCTAATGGAGGGTGAATATAGATTTTTCTTCCCCAACTTCTATATAATCTTTCCATGCATGAGAGATATCAATTTTGTAACTTCTTGAATGATGCAAAGATTTTAGAGGGGTATTCATCAAATATCAAGAATATTGCGTTAATGACTAATTTAAAGTTATAGGGTCTGAAATCACATGCTTATTATGTTTTTTTTGTAAGATATAATTCATTTATCTTTACCTTGAATTTTTCCCAATAATGACCATCAAACATTAACCAAGCTCTATTTCTTTTTCATGGATATATGCATCAAAGTTATAAACCCAATGAAATTTCCAACTATGGAAAAGGAAATTTTATTCATATTATGTGAACTTAAAATATTATTCTCATTGAAATTATTTAATATGATGGTCAACTTGTTGGTTCACTTGTTGAGAGAGATCTGAATATGTGGTCCTATACATTGTAGATGGATGTACCCCATTGGATGGTATATAAATATTTTGAAAGGGTATGTAAAAAATTGAAGTAGTTCAAAGGGTTGTATTTTAGAGAGATATATTGTTGAGGAATCCATTGAATTCTATACTGACGACCTGTTCAGTGTGCAAAGAATTTGTTTTCCATATTATCATCACACTAACAATTTTATGGGTAAAAGAATTTCTAGAATATAATTTTTCAAAATCACTATTACAGATTAGTCGCAGGACCACCTTTATATTTTTCATAATAGTTTAGAGGTTTCCCCATATGTTGAAACCCACCATGATTTCCATAGGAATTTAAATCCATCAAGGACTAAAATATGGATATAAAATACTCATAATCAACATTTTATAGTATGGGTTTGAGAATATTTTTTTAAGGAGTCAAATTAAAATCTAGATTCAATTTCCGAATGAATTCTATAGATAGCCAGAGGACCAAGTGCGAATGTAATATCTTATAATGGTTATGTAATTAATGGTTGTACATTCTATACAAATGAACATGATGAAGTAAGTAACCTGAAAAATAGTGAAGATACACTTATTTCTGAATGGATTCATATATCTGCTACCAAGGGAAAAAAATTGAATTAATGCTAATATGTCATACTTCCACATCATCACAAAAATATGGGAGTTGGATTATACAATATTCCAAGTGATGATTTTTTAATCCAATTTGGTTGATAAAATGAGATTCATTAAAACAGATAAATTGAGATTATTGAAAGTGGATTCCAGTAAGAAATGGTACAAAGATTAGCCATTTATAATAAAATTAAAGGCAACACAAGAATGTTATGTTCCAAATCACACAAACCAAAAGTGGTCAACTGTTTTTTTATCAACCAAAACCACTAAAGGGCCAGATAAAAAATTCAACTTGGGGTGATGCTTTTATTAGTATTTAACAATCATTTTTTAGTGGTCCCTGTCTAGATATGGTCATGTATGTTATTGGAGACCACAATGAATGGATTTGGATACTCTATAGAGGGGTAAAATATATTAAACCTTTTGAAAATAGAGTTTAATAATCTAGTTATATATATATTTTTTTATTGTGCATTGTGTTAACTCACTTTATTATCCATTTACTACTACATTTATTTAATATAAATTAAACTTTTAACCACCTCTTCAGATAATGACTAATGCACATGATGATTCACCCATTACTGAGGATCATCGGGTTTCTAAACCTATTGCTACTCCCAATGTAGAGGAACAACGACCTTCTCCACAGGACAATGCTATCAATCCAAAGGAACAATATATTAATAGTGTTGATCCCAAGGAAATAGTTGATAGCGAAGAACTGATTTCCCAGAAAAAATAGGTACTACATAGCATGACAGTGTTAGAAAAAATTAGTAAGGATAAAAACAAAGGCATAAAATTTGTGGTGTGATGGAATGTGCTCGGCTAGCCTACTAACCACAATAAGTCCATGTTTAGTATTTTCCTTGGTATCATCACTTATAAGTGCTTGAAAATTGATGTATATTAGTGAAACCATGTTGTGGCAATGACTAAGACACCAATTTGGTAAGAGATTAGGGAAACATTATGATATCCTATCATTATTTTACAAAAAAAAATAAAATAATGAAACATTGGATTACTCCTCATTATCCCTTATAGAGTGAATTTATAATAGATGACCCCCATAAGAAATTTTTATTAATTAATACTAGAAATGTTAACAGATGAAATCACAAAATTCTAAAGAAATTTTATCTCAAAGATATTAAAGGGAAAATAAACCTGCACCCACCACATATGTAAGCACACATGATAATACAAGGATAATAGGATGCATTTATTATCCATTATGAGGAGATATATTTTTAGATACATTGTGGTTGGTAATACATTGCTTTAAAATACATGTATTATTAACCTTGATTGAGAATTTTTAATTTATGAAAGATAAACTTAGTGATAAAAATATGAAATGAGAAAAAAATCAACGCATCCCTGTATTAAATCAAGGATGGGGTCTTTTTCACTTGATTTTTTTGTACATATTTTAAATCTACTATAGTAATATTATGTGACATGAAATAACAACATTATTATGTTTCTCTATTTATATATAGATTAATGAATCCATATCCAAACCCACTTTAATTCCACTTCATGTGCTATGAAAGGAGGAATTTGAAAATAAAGAGGGAATACTAATAGATGAAAGCACACAAAAATTGTTGGAAGAATGTGTAAGTATGACACAATAAATATTTATTTTAATTTAAATAATTATTAAATAATAATGATTACTTATTTTCGTATATTTTCTATTCAACATAGACATATTAATATTCAACAATGATATTGGTTGAAAACCTACTATTTGTGGCCTTATAGTATCCAAAAAAATCATGGATTCATTAGAGGTATGGGTTTTGAGTTAACACCCCAAACATATTCTGGGAAATGAAATGAATAAGGGGATAAGGATAAGCAAATGGAAGAGATGTAGGAATTATTAGCTTCCCTTGAATAAAAAATTCAATGGCAGTATGAGTTTCCAAAAAATATTATGGGGTGAATAAAAGGGAAGAAACCACTCAAGGAAAACAACTTCATGAAGATCCCCCCACCCCCACCAGCTTCGACACGAGACATTCCCCTCTAAGAGATGAATTAGATGAGGTAATCTATATTATCACAACTTTTTCTATGAAATATGAATCTAGAAGACAATAATACATTCCCTGTACTAATATTACATAGATTTAAAATGATTGTGATTTATATCTATCAAAACCCACCCATCACCTTATTGTGAGGGATACTATTTTCAATATCCAAGAAGATAGTCTACATAAAAGACAACTTCCAACATGTCATGTGAGAGTCAAGATTAACATAGCTCATAATATGTGTGATGTGATACATGTTCTAATTGATGATCTAAATATTCATATAGTTGAGCAAACAATTGCAACATTCATAGATTAGTTGTTAGATCTTGGAAAGAAACATGTCAAAAAAGAGGTAATAATTTCCAATTTATTTTTCAGGCTAAAGCTATATAAATTAATGAAAAAAAGTTCTGAAATGATGAATGTTTTTATAAAAAAAATGGAATGGGGTAAAATTAAAGGAAGAATATAATGAATCTAAATAATTAACCATCCAATTGAAAAGATCTTCACAAAGCACCATTACATCACCCCTTCAATATCTACATTTATTATCATTGAAGGTTCATGTGGATAAAAGGTTACAAATTGGTAGTAATCACATAGTTGATTTTGAATAAAAAATGTATTAAGGGGTCATTACAAACTTCATTTATCTTGATAATTTAAATGAAATCCCGAAGTATGGATGGCAAGGAGTCTCATTTGTAAATGTACACATGACTTTTTTTCATGATTTGTTTTTCCAAAAGATTACCTACTAGGTTAATTATAACTAAATACAATCCATATTTTTTGTAGGCATATATATAAATACCAAATGAAGGTATTTTAACATGAAAATAAATATAGACTCCTTAGTCCTCACATCAATTATATAGACCAAACTGAAATTGAATCAACTAAAATTGATGAAATAGTAGAAAAACTGGCTTCATCGTTTGACAGAAAATTTAAAAATGATATAATTCTCTTTAATACCAATGAAGGAAGGGTAAAACTCTAAAATTTAATCATATAAAATATATTTTCATTCCTTTAATTACATGTTCATTTCTTTATGAAACATAGGGTACTCGTTGCGGCCAATATGTATACTCTAAAGATATATTTTGTGGATTCACAACATAGACACCCAACAAAACGGCCACACATAATGATGTTTTTTAATTTATAATACACTATGTCAAATGTTTTAGAACATAAAATAAAGTTATATATTTTATATTATGTTTTAATGAAAATTATATTATGATATGGTGGTGTTTAAATATTTTCAAAATCATGGCATGAGGATAGTCTATGTTCCCAAGGAGTTTGTCAACTTCAACAAGTGGATACGTATTATGGAATATATAATATGATTTCACAATCAAAACAAATATCAAAACAAATTAATTAATTTTATCAATGTTTCTACAGTTTTCAAAACAAATAAATGGAAATGTTTGTGGTGATTATGTTTTCAAATTTATGAGAGATATCATATACCATCAACAAACTATCATCCTCAAAGTGTTATTTTCGAAGATAATTAATAGTTAATTTAAATTACTTATTAATACATTATGAATTTATATTTTCATAGTACTACCATAATTTTATAATTTCCTTGAATTCTCTATAATAAATATATTTGTTTATAAATGAATGGGAAGCATACCTGGTGTCAGAGTGTACACATATATATCACGAAGATATGAGTTCCTACAACTTATTTACTTGATTTTATCATAACTATATATAATTTTGTTAGAATTGTTTCTCATTATTTCTATATGTTAATTATGTTTTTTAATTTTCATAGAGATCATGAAGAAATTAATTCATCTACCAATGACTATTCACTCCTATACTATGATATTGAATTACAAAAGGATGATATAATCATGATAATGAAAATTTATTTTTATTCTATAATCAATTCAACATTCTGGGTTATCAATTTGGAATATTGTTAGATGGTCTAGAGTGTTGAATGAACAATAGGGTAAAAATAAATAGTGGGATCAACCATACCCCAAAATGATACACGATGTATTCATTATGACTCAAATTTTGTGGTTTTTGAATAAAATGGACATTTTACTAATGTAATATTTCATATTTGTGTTTAGTTTATTTCTTTATAATATTACTAACATAAGAAATGTTTTCATATATAGGTGGATTTTTTTATTGAGTAGGGGTGTCTTTTTCAAAGCTTCTCATAATCATGAGAGATTTGACTTCAGGGCTACAACTGAGATAACAACAAGGAAATGGGTCAAATCATCCGCAACCAAATCCAACATAGAGTGTGATCAGTATGGCTCGAACTGTATGTTTTTAGTTTATAATTTACATTTTTATACAAAAAACTCATCACATAATAAAAAATTTGAAAACAAATTTATATTGTTTTGATACTCTAAGAAAATGATCCATATGTCATTTGTGACATGTAGGAATCATCCACACCTCAATTGGACACACGGTGTGACTAGTATGACTCGAAGTGTGTCTTTCTATTTAAAATTGACATTAATTTTATTAAAAAAGACAAGTGAAAAAACTAAATACCAAGAAAATTCATTTGAATTGTTTTTATAATTTAGTAAAATGATCCAAAATTCATTCATCGAATGTATAAATTAGTTTCACCTCAATATGACACATGATATAACCAGTATGACTGAAAGTATCCATTATGAGTTTAAAATTGACATTTTAGTTAAAAAAGTGTCTCACTCACTAAAAAATATTAAAACAAACTCTTATTTCCTTGATAATTTAGGACAATTATTCATAAGTCATTTTTTATATGTTGGAATAAGTCTCATGTCAAAAAAAAACACAACATGGATAGTATAACTCAAAGTGTGTGTTTCATGTTTGAAATGAAATTTTAGTAAAAAAAACAAGTTTTGTACTCAAAAACAATAAAAATTTTTATATTATTTTGATAATTTAATAAAATGATCAGTAGGTCACTTGTGATGTATAGGATTAGTTGCACCTCAATATGCAGCACGATGTGACCGATATGACTAAAAGTGTGTCTTTTTTTAACAAAATTTGACATTAATTTTAGTAAAAATAAAAAGTGGAATACTCAAAACCATTAAAATATATTTGTATTTTTATGATAATTTAATAAAATTATTCATGAGTTACTTTTGATGTGTATAAATCAAGAACATCCTAATCGAATGTATGGTTTGACCAGTATGACTCAAAGTTTCTGTTATCAATTTAAAATTTTCATTTTAGTTTAAAGAGCATGTCACTCACTAAAAAATGATTAAACATGCTTTGATTGTCTTGATAAACTTTTAAAATTATTTATAAGTCATTTTTATGTTTAAAAATCAGCCTCACATCAAAAATGACACATGATATGACTGGTATGATTCAAAGTGCGTGTTTCTAGTTTCAAATGAAATTTTAGTAAAAAAAAGTGACATATTCAAAAATGATAAAGTGAATTGATATTGTTTTGATAATTTATGAAAACAATCCACAAGTCATTTTTGACAAGTTAGAATTATCCTCACCTCAATTTGATGCATAGTGTGTCTGATATGACTCCAAGGGTGTCATTTTATTTAAAAGTGACATACTCAAAATCATGAATACACATTGAAATTGTTTTGATACTTTAGGAAAAAAATTCATAAGTAATATTTTATGTTTAGGAATCAACCTCACCTAAATCTGATCCATAGTGTGACTGGTATGATTCAAAGTGTCTATTATCAGTTTAAAATTAACATTTTAGTTCAAAAAGTCTATCACTTATTAAAAGGTGAGAAACATGCTCCAATTGACTTGATAATTTTGGAAATTTTTTCACAATACATTTTTTATGTGTAAGAATCAGTCTCATGTTAAACTATCAAATTATGTGACTGATATGACTCAAAGTCTGTGTTTCCAGTTTGAAATGACATTTTAGTAAGAAACAGAAGTGACATACTCAAAAAATGAGTAGATGCATTCAAGTTGTTTTGATACATTAGTAAAAAATCCATAAAATATTCTGACTTTTAGGAATCAGGAAAACATCAATATGATGCATGGTGTGATCGATATGACTCAAAGTGTGATTTTTATTTAAAACTGATAATAGTTTTAGTCAAAAGAACAAGTGAAATACTCAAAATTGATAAAATTCATTTGTATTGTTTTTGTACTCTATGAGAAAAATACATAAGTCATTTCTAAAATTTAGGAATCAACTTAACCTTAGTATGATATATGGTGTGACTGATATGACTCAAAATGTCCATTATATGTTTAAAATTATCATTTTAGTTCAAAAAGTGTGTCACTCACTAAAAATTGAGAAAACATACTCATATTGTCTATATAATCTGGGAAAATGAATAATAATTCATTTATGATGTATATGAATTAGTCTCACATCAAACTAATGTACTATGTGACTGGTACAACTGAAATTGTGTGTGTCCACTTTGAAATGGCATTTTTGTAAAAAACCCAAAGTGAAAAACAAAAAACTAAGAAAAAACATTCGAATTGTTTTGATACATTATAAAAATGATATATAAGTCATTTTTAAAGTTTATTATTCAACTAAAACTCAATCTGACGCACAATGTGACTTGTATGACTCCAAGTGTGTCTTTTTTACTTAAATTTTACATTAATTTTAGTAAAAAGAAAAAGTGACATACTCAAAATCGAGAACACACATTTAGACTGGTTTGATACTTTATAAAAATGATCTATAAGTCGTTTTTGATGTATAGGAATACACTGAACATCAATATGAACCATAGCATGATCAGTATGACTCCAAGTGTGTCTTTTATTTAAAATTGACAATAATTTTAGTAAAAAGGAAAAGAGACACAATCAAGGCTATAAAATGCATTCAGATTATTTTTATACTTTATAAAAATAATTCATATGTGTCACAAACAAAATCAAGTCTCCATCCAAATGAAATCCGACCCAGTCCATGACATGGCTCGAAGGGAATTCCCAATCCCCACCAACTAGAAACTAGTACATGGCATGAAAATGAGACATTTGGGAATAGTTTTCCCATAAAAAAGATAGATAAATGAATATAACCTGAAAAAAAACAAAAATATTAGTGGAAAATAATATAAATATAACTAGTTAAACATACCACCTAGTAACTCCATGGGTCACCACCAAACATATAACCACATTTGACCAAGAGCAATCCAAGACTAGAACCTGAAAATGAAAATTAAAGTAGGAGTGAGAACTAAAATTCTCACTGGGAAAGCCAAGGAATAACAACGCCCTATGACCTTACCTTTAAAAAGAAACCCAAAACATGCTAGTTTGAAAATAAGACCCATTAAAATATTTTTTTTTCATTACATTCTAAATCAGGTAATAGGTTTACATTTTTAAGGAAAATATTTCTCTACCACTACATTTTCAAAATAAAATCAAAACATGCAATAATATTTACAAATGAAAGGGAATTAATTAAAATTTAAATATGGTTTTCAAAAAAGACGAAACAATCATGAAATAACTAAATTGAAAATCATATCACAATAACCATGTCACAAATGAGCATCATGGGAAATCCCTAAAGGTAACTAGCACATGTGGGACACTAGAGACCTCATACCTCGATGAAAATGTAGAATAAGATCCACAATGGTCTATGTCATGATGCACAAGCCACTAGTTGGGAACACACCCATAACATAATGGTTTCCAATAGTCACAAGTATTTAGTATGTGTCGTAACATCAATCCTACTAGACAAAACTGGCACTAACCGCTTATGTATCATCTAGAATACTAGTCCTAGTCTTCCCACCTAGATACCCATGGTTACCAGTGTTCTCTATTTCAATGGAGGTGAGTTTTATCAACAAGTAAAGACACACACACACACACACGTCACATTATTTATCTAAAATATTTCTAGTTTTCACCACCGACCTCCACCCATAAGCATGTTCCATTTTTTTTTCAAAAACACACATCATTGTACAAGCCTCTTCACTAGGAACATATAAAAATTTTTCTATTTAACATACACATCATTTTTTTAAAGTAAGAGGGAAAGACTTAAGAGGGGTTTTCCTTTTTTCATAAACCATTCTTAAAGTTACAATGGGGGCATAATCACTTACAAGGAAAAATTTTCATTTTATAAAACTTATCACCCAATTTTTTTTATTCCTAAACAATTTGAAATATTAACTAACAACCAAGGTACTACATGTTTAAAGAAAGCTTAAAACCACACATAAAATGAAGATATCATTTTTAAGAAAATCAAGCCACCATTTTACATTAAATTCACACCAAAACCCATTTTAGAAATCACATTGAAAATTATTTGGAAAAAAACATCTCATTACAGTTTTATAACAAACTGACCGAAAGAACACACATCTTTGGAAATACCCATTTTGTGTTAAAAATGTCTAAAAAAACACTTTTCAATAACCAAAACCTTTTATTAATAAACAAAAACACACACACAAATATATATATATATATATATTGAAATTACATTTCATATAAAAGTAGGATACATAGTTTTTAATAGAACACCAAGAAAAAATGGAACTTCTAATTAAAGATCAAGGCATAGGGAACCTACCTCAGGGTGGAACCAAGTCATCCATTTTAGATCTTTGTGCTTTCAATATAAAAGCTGATGTTCCCCCACTAAGCATATGTGCCTTCACATACATGCACAAACACCTATCCCATATGAATACATTCGCATGTCCCATGAACATGTGCAAGGGGATCATTACAGGAATGCTTATATGTGTATACTAATATCCACTCACCTATGTATGTATTTTTATATATACACATAGACACACCATACCCATACATGTATATTCAATTACATTGATAAATATATACGTAACTGGGGAACCTACATGTATATATTCACATACCTATGCACACACAGGCGACTCGACCTTGGACCAATGACTCAAAGCAACCCCAAACAGTCCAATGCACTAGACAAAATTAATAAAGATCCTTTAAAAAATTAAATACCTTAATTTAGATGGTGCTACAACCAAGAAATTGATATAAGAATAAACAAAGTAGAAAAAAATACCTGAAGAAACACAGCTTCAGACTGTGGAAGCCGGAGACCGCTTCATCTACACACATATACATTTTCATATATATATATATATATATATAGGCTTTGATCCAAGAACATATTCACTGCGCCATGAGGGAACATGCGCGAGGAGTATATGTATAAATACATGTCTACCCATGTATGTACATATATATATTCACTGTTGATGTCTCGAATCCACACCATAATGACCATGACCCACTACAATGATAAAGAGGAATCTAATAATCATAAGAGTCTTCATATAAAACTAAATTAAATAAGTCAAAAATAGAAATATCATGTAAAATAGTGACCGATGAACCGAGATGGACCGAAATCACAATTCAGTGACCAACGCACTATAGGATAGATACTATGAGCCTTAAAACATGTAAAGTCCCTAATTCAACAGGTGTGAAACAAATAAACAAACATAAAACTTACCTTGAGACAAAATCAACAAATTGAAACCACTCATACCACATCTCCTTTAGCATAGGTTTCCAGAACATGAACCCAAGGGTCCCTAGAGACCTTCTGCATGACCATAGAATAAAATAGAATGAAAATCGAGATCATCCCTAAGAGTTAGGGTTCAGCCGAATCATGTGGGTTGAAGGAGAGGAAAAAATCAGCCATGAAAAGGAGTGAGGATGTAACATCCCAAGTAAGTAAAGAATTATAGATTTTCATATCTATGTCTATTTATGAATTATATAGTGTTTTAGAGTCTTTAAATGAGAATAAATATGATCTTAAGCATAGAATACTCTAATATTTTTTAAAAGATCGTTTTACCGCCTTTTGATGGAAAACCTTTTTAAATCAAACTTTTGGAAATTTTATAAGCACTATTTGTAAAAATAAACTTACTATTTAGGATTGAGATATTTAAATTTACTTTGGATAAATTTTTGGTATTTTTCTGACAATGTTCATTTTTTATGAATAGTGAAAAAATACTGCATTTTACTTCAAAACTGCTTTTTCATCTAATTTATTTATATGGTTAGATTATCTTTTTAATTAGTTTTCAAGTGTAATTGGAATATATTTTTACCATTTAATCCAATTTTCATCATTATAATTAATTTCACTTTGGAATTGGGCATAAACAAGTGTCAAACTTTTGATAGATATTGTTTCTAAAAAACCCGCTATTTGTTTTGACAACAAGAATTATTTTTAAAGTAATTACTGCAATTTCTGTGTTTTTAATTTGGTAAAATGGATTCCATATTTGGAATCATAAGGTACAAATTATGTAATTAAGAATCTTTTGTTTTTGGACATTATGAATAGTAACGACGGTAATTATCTTCAATTATCGTGATTAATTAGTAATCGGGTAGTTAAGGGTAATAAAACAATATCATAATAATATAAAATGAACAAAAAATGTGTCCTAATGATACTGGTTGTTTCATGGGCGACCATGGGATTCCTTGTGCCAACTTTTGGACCCCATGGAATCACTTTTGTGTGATAGTGACATTTTATCTTTTTATTTTTAAAGAAAGTTAAATATAACAAAAGTATGTAACACCTAAGTAAATTTTTTTTAATTTTGTCTACATAAATGATATTATGAACTATAAATAGTCATTAGAAATATAAAAATATTTCATACATCATGGTATTTTTTTTATAATTTCTAGACATTAAATAAATAAATTTATTTATGACACCATGATGATGTAGTGATTACCTCATTAATGAACAATTTAAATAAAATTAAAATATAATGTAAAATCTAAGACTTAAACTTGTAAAAAACCTATTGAATGGGTGGATTTAAAACCCTTATCACCTTATCCTTGAAATATATCATTGTGGGACCTTCAATATCCGAAACTCATTTTATAATAAAGTAACATTTCATGACTTTCCAAGAGTGCCCCTCCCCCCTCTTATAAAAGGCCCCCACCTCTACCCCCTTACCCACACCTCTCAAGCCAGTTGATCGGCCAAAATCTGCTCATTTTATCTCTCCACATCCCTCTATTCATCATAGAAGCCTTACCTTAGGCAGAAATCTCATCAAGAAACCATTTTGGTTCAAACCAAGGAGAGTTACCCGATTTAAAGGTAATGTCTTATCTTATGTTGTTTTGTTTTATTTAGCTTATCCAACCCCCTAAACTCTTTTTATTACTTTATTTTGTAAAAAAAAACTATATATTAAATATACGATGATTTTGTTATGATATGGATTTGATTTACACTTACACACACCTCCGTCTGATGGTTAAATAACATACTGTTTCCGTGAGTGGTGAATTACTGCCCCACGAACCGATGACTGTTCAATCTTCTTTTAACACATTTCATTGTGGCCATTAAGATTTAACTCTATTTATATACGATATATATTATGTTTATGTTTTCCTTATGCTTCTCTATTTTTCATTTATGACATACCTTTATGGTTTCCATTATGGGTAAACATGATATGTTCATTTTAGGAAGTGCGGACTACCGCCCCCTCAAAGTGATTTGAATCGTTAATGCCATATGTGGGACGTATAAAGGATGGAGTTAATGATAATATATATTATATTATACTATAATTATAATATAACTTTATATCATTATGATTTAATTCCATTAAATATGAAATAGAAATGAAAGTAGCATTCATGCGTACGTACGGCTTACCATCTCTATGAACGGTGCATTTCATTTCTTATCTCTAAATGTTAAGTAATATTATAAATGAATTTATATACTGGATATATATGATATATATGATATCTACATCATGAATATAATTCTGGATATAATTTATATTTTACCACATGAACAATTTGTAATTATAAGGAGTTTATTTTTGACTCAAGTACCAAAGGTCGACAAAACGACCATTATTAACTTAAATAATTACATAATGTTCATAACATGGTAATAAGTGATATAAAAGGAATAATTAACTTGAAAAAGGTTCTTAGGCAAGTAAAAATTAACTCTAGTTTATTATTCAGGAGATTAAATAACGATCGAGTCAAGTCAGGCACGAGGTGAGGGACTTCGTCTCAATCTCCTTTCATTGAGGCATATATTGTTTTATACACAACTTAATTTTATACAGTGTATAAAAACCTTTGAATTTTAATTTTATTAAAAAGTAATCTTTTTATATGAAGCGTTTTACTAAATAACAAAAGGGAATGTTTTTGTCTTACGTATGCGGCGACAACAACTTCTCCGCCACCGTGACCAATATTTGAGTTTTGGCTTCCTCTATAAGCCAAAACTTTTTTTTAAATGAAAAATAAATACCATGTTTTACTTTTATTTAATTTTTGTATTGAAAATGGTTTTGATAATGTTTTGATTATATAAATAAGTTTTTGATATATTGCGATTGAAATGTGAAAATGTTATGTTTCCTTTATGCATGTTTTATGTGATACGATTATGTTATGGTTCTTGGGAATTGTTTATGAAGACAGGTGGTTCCATGATAAACTAAGGGTGGGTGATCCTGTGATAGCTCTCCAATACATTGGGTAATGTGATGGAGTTAAGCACTAAGGTTTCTCCGAAGATATTTAGGGAATATACTGTGATGGGTATTCCAAACATAACCATGAGGGTTACTCCCTACATAAGAATGTTATGAATGCCTCAAGTTACCATTATGTCTTATGATTTATATGAGTTATTAATAAATCTTATTATTTCATGAGGTATGTTAAAGTGATTATGTTTTATGAGTGATGTATGATTTCATTGATTCTTATGTATACATGGACTAAGGTTTTCTTTCCGTATTTTTATATCCCTTACTGATACTTTTATGCTCATCCCAAGTTTTTGAAATGTTTTTCACAGGTCAAGGGAAAGGTACATGATGTGATGATAGTGTTGAGGAAGTGTCAATAAAGAATCCATGTTTTATTTTAAATATGTTTCCTTTAATTAGAAGAGTGAATATTGTCTTTGATGTAACCACCTTGTTTAAATGCGGAATGTAATGCATGATTTATGATCTAATTCTATAAAACTCTAAACCTGAAAAGATCCTCAATGTGTATTCTTGAAATAACTCAATATTAAGTAATGTTTAAGGCTGGGGCCTTATATTTGGTATCAAAGGTCAGTTCAGATAACTTTAGGAGTTAGAATTCTATTAAATGAGTACCCAAAAATATTTTTTTTGGGTCAAATTGAAATGATATAACATTTGAATATTACAATGTAGCTTCATCTAAGACATGTTTTTTCAGAATGGTTTTCCATAGAGGAAACGGGGAATAGTGCTAGGAAGGCATATAGAAGGAAATGACCTTCCAAATCAGCATCCTGAGATGGTCGGGATTGGAACTGAACAGTTTGTTGCAGTAATGGAGCAGTTGACTCAAGCGATAAATGGTGGTGGTATCCATGCATGAGATCAGCCAGATCAACCTCAGAGGAACATGTCAGTGGTGGAACATTTTATGAGGCAACATCCCCTATAATTTAGAGGATCAAATGACCCTATGCTAGCTGAAAGGTGGATTAAAGCACTAGAGAAGATTTTCTATGTCACGGGGTGTTCAGACAATCAAAAGGTTAGTCTTTCTATTTACCGTTTGGAGGGTGAAGCAGATCAGTGGTGGTCGATGGTTAAAAATATCAGGGATGCTAATGAGATTGATGCTCTTAAATGGGATGAATTCAAAGGTATGTTTCTTGAGAAATATTTTCCTAAGGCTGTTCGACTTAGGATGGAAAAAAATTCTTGAAATTGAGGTAAGAGGATGATTTAGTGGCTACTTATGAAGAAAAGTTCACTCGATTGGAACGGTATGCACCAAATTTTATCCTAGACCTTGATAGTAAAATCAATTGTTTTTACTCAGGATTAAATCCAAAATATTGAAGGGAATTATCTTCTCGCGAGTTCAAAAGTTATAAAAATCTTTTTCGATGTGCTGAGAAGGTGGAAATGGAGTTTGCCGATGATCAAGTGTTCTATAAAAACCAACAGAAGAAGAGACTGAGGTGGTAAGATAAAGGGAATAATCCTTCAAAAAGTATTTATGGTAAGAAAACTAAGTTTTAAGTTTGTGATAAATGTGGTAAAAAAATGTTGGGGAATTTCTTTTGAATTCTAGAATGTGCTACTAATGTGGTAAGATGGGACATAAGGCTCGTGATTGCACTGGAAAAGATCAGGGTGATGGTAAGACCAAATTTGATTTACAGTTAGTGAAATGTTTCAAGTGCAATGAGATGTATCATTATGAAAACGAGTGTTCGAAAAAGAGCTCAAATGATGGGAAGTAGTCAGACTACAAGCAGAAAGGTGTGGTGAAATCCTTTGCAACTACTTCAGCAGATATTAGGCCATCAAATGAAGTGTTATCAGGTACTTTGTTTGTTTTTTTAGATTATGCCAATGTGTTTGTTGATTTGGGGTCTACAAATTCTTTCATCTCTGAAAATTTTTCTAGTAAATTGGGAATTCCATCTCATGAAATGACTCCTGAACTTGTGGTAAAAACACCTGGGGGAAATGTTGAGGAAAAAATAATTTTTAAGAATCTTCCTATCCTTATCCGTGTAAATAACCTACTTGAAAACCTTATTGTTTTACCTCTATTAGAGTTTGATGTTATCCTGGGTATGGATTGGCTCTCTGTTTACCATGCTAAGATTGATTATAGAGCTAAAGAAGTTTCTTTTCAGAAATACTTTCATTTTGTGTACAAGAATGAACCCTTAATGTTGATAACATATCAAGAGGCTGAGAAACTTGTAAAATATGGAAATGAATGTTACCTTGCACATATTGTTGAAAACAAAGGAACCATTCAGATTAATGATGTGCCAGTGGTAAATGAGTATCCTGATGTTTTTCCTGCTGATTTTCCTTGAATAATACCAGATCAAGAAGTTGAATTTACTATTGACTTAGTTCTTGATGCTAAGACAATTTCAAAACCCCCTTATCGAATGGCTCAAATTGAACTTTTAGTGTTGAAGGAGAAATTGCAAGATTTATTAGATAAAAGTTTCATTTGACCTAGCACATCACCATGGGGTGCTCCTGTCTTATTTTTTAAAAAGAAAGATGGGTCAATGAGACTTTGCATTGATTATGGAGCCTTGAATAACATCACTGTTAAGAACAAATATCCTTTGCCTCATATCGATGATTTGTTTGATCAGATCTAGGGAGCTCAGTATTTTTCAAATATTGACCTGAGATCGGGGTACCATCAGTTAAAGGAAGAGGAAGATGATATTCTGAATACTGTATTTCATACAAGATATTGCCATTATAAATTTGTAGTAATGGCTTTTGGGTTAACCAATGCACCTGCTGTATTCATGGACCATATGAATAGAATTTTCCATGAGTTCTTGGATAAGTTTGTGGTTGTTTTCATTGATGATATTTTGGTGTTTTATAAAAGTAAAGAGGTGCATGAAAGTCATTTAAGGGTTATTTTTCAAACCTTAAAAGAAAATAAATTTTATGGGAAATTCAACAAGTGTGAATTTTGGTTGCAACAAATTTATTTCCTTGGTCACATTGTTTCTAAAGATGGAATAACTGTTGATCCTACAAAAAAAAGTTTGTTAAAGAATGGAAAAGACCCAAAAATGTAACTGAGATTCGTAGTTTTCTTGGTTTGGTAGGCTATTACCGAAGGTTTGTTAAAAAATTTTCACGGTTATCTAGTCCAATGACTAAGCTAACTAGGAAGGGTGTTAAGTTCATCTAGAAAAAAGAATGTGATGATTATTTTTAGGAATTGAAAAGAAGATTGGTGAATTCTCCAGTTTTGGAACTACCTTCCAGGAATGGTGATTTTGTTATCTATAGTGATGCTTCATTGAAAGGACTTGGTTGCATCCAAATGCAGAATGATTAATTAATTGCTTATGTTTCACGTCCATTGAAAACTCATGAGGTAAATTACCCTACACATGATTTGGAATTAGCTGCTGTTGTTTTCGCTCTTAAAATTTGGAGGCATCATTTGTATGGTGTAAAGTGTGAAATATATACAGATCAAAAAAGATTAAAGTATATATTCACTCAGAAATAATTGAACATGAGATAGAAGAGATAGATAGAATTAATCAAGGATTAAGATTCTACAATTCATTACCATCCGGGAAAAGCAAATAAAGTGGCCAATGATTTGAGTCGAAAAAGTAATGCTTCATTAACCATGTTACGTTTAGAACGTGATCCTTTGGTTAAGGATTTGATGAACCTTGGTATAGAAGTTGTTGGTGCAGGATGTTCTTCTGTTTTGTTTTAGGTGTTAGTGAGATCATCTCTATCTGACAGAATTAAGCAAGCTCAGAAGTAAGATAGTGAGTTACAGAAAAAGGTAGAGCAGGTTCATAAGGGTATGTTACCTGAATTCAACATTGATAATGATTGTGTTTTGAGATTTGGGAAGAAATTGCTTGTTCCTTGTGATTCACAATTGAAGAGAGAGTTGTTATGTGAAGCTCATAGTTATCCGTTTTCAGTTTATCCTGGAAGTACTAAGATGTATAGGGATCTTTGGGAGTATTACTAGTGGGATGGAATGAAAAGAGATATTGCTGATTTTACTGTGAAGTGTTTGACTTGTCAACAGGTTAAAACCGAGCGGCAATTAACGAATGGGATGCTTCAGCCTTTACCAGTGCTAGAGTGGAAATGAGAGAATATATCCATGGACTTCGTTGTGGGGTTTATGAAGGCACCTCTAGGTAATAATGCAATCTGGGTTATTGTTGATCGCTTGACTAAATCTGCTCATTTCCTTGCTATACGAGATACTTTTTTCCTAGATCAACTTTCTCATTTGTATCTTAAAGAGATAGTCAAGTTACATGGAGTTCCCCTCTCCATTGTATATGACCGTGAGGCCAGGTTCACTTCTATCTTTTGGAAAGGCCTTCAGAAGTCATTGGGTACTGAATTAAATTTTAGTAAAACTTTTCATCCTCAACCAGATGGGCAGTCAGAACAAATAGTTCAGACTTTGGAGGATATGCTACGTGCTTGTTCGATGGATTATTAGGAAATTTGGGACCAACATATTTCTTTGGTTGAGTTTTCTTATAATAATAGTTTTCATTCTAGTATATAGATGGCACCATTTGAGGCATTATATGGGAAGCGGTGTCGAACTCCAGCTTTTTGGGATGAAGTGGGTGAAAGGAAGTTGATGGGACCAGAATTGGTAGAAGAGTTGGCAGAAAAAGTTCAGCTGATACAGAAACACATGAGAACAGCTCAAAGCAGGAAGAAAAGTTATGCGGACAACAGAAGGAAGGATCTCTCTTTTGAGGTAGGTGACCATGTCTCCTCAAAGTTTCACCATGGAAAAGTGTGATGCGATTTGGTAATAAAGGAAAGCTGAGTCCAAGGTTTATTAGACTATATGAAATTCTGGAGAGAGTTGGATCAGTTTCATACCGAGTGGATTTACCTCTGATTTTATCTCAGGTACACAATGTTTTTCATGTTTCAATGTTAAGGAAGTACATGCCACTCATGTTTTGAGTCCAGAGGTAATTCAGTAGGAAGATAATCTATCTTATGAGGAACAACCGGTCCAGATTCTTGACCACATGGAGCAAGTATTGTAGAATAAGGTGATTCATCATGTAAAGGTTTTATGAAAAAACCACATGATTGAAGCGGCAACATGGGAATCTGAAAATGCAATGAGGGATAAATACCCCACTTATTCGATAAGTAAATAAATTGCGGGGACGCAGTTTTCTAAAGGGGGGAAGGATGTAACATCCCAAGTAAGTAAAGAATTATGGATTTTTATATCTATGTCTATTTATTAATTAAATAGTGTTTTAGAGGCTTAAAATGAGAATAAATCTGATCTTAAGCATAGAATACTCTAATATTTTTTAAAAGATCATTTTACCACCTTTTGATGGAAAACCTTTTTTAAATAAAACTTTTGATAATTTTATAAGATATATTTTTCAAAATAGACTTATTATTTAGGATTGGGACATTGAAATTTACTTTGGATAGATTTTTTTTTATTTTTCTGACAATGTTCATTTTTTTATGAATAGTGAAAAAATACTGCATTTTACTTCAAAACTGCTTTTCCATCTAATTTAATAATATGGTTAGATTATCTTTTTAATTGGTTTTCAAGTGTAATTGGAATATATTTTTACAATTTAATCCAATGTTGTTCATTTTAATTAAATTCACTTTGGAATTGGGCATAAACAAGTGTCAAACTTTTGATAGATATTGTTTCTAAAAAACACGCTATTTGTTTTGACAACGGGAATTATTTTTAAATTAATTACTGCAATTTCTATGTTTCTAATTTGGTAAAATGGATTCCATATTTGGAATCATAAGTTCCAAATTATGTAATTAAGACTCTTGTTTTTGGACATTATGAATAGTAATGACGGTAATTATCTTTAATTATCGTGATTAATTAATAATCAGGTAGTTAAGGGTAATAAAATAATATCATAATAATATAAAATGACCCCAAAATGTGTCCTAATGCTACTAGTTGTGGCATGGACGACCATGGGATGCCTTTTTCCAGCGTTGGGACCCCATGGAATCACTTTTGTGTGATAATGATATTTTATCTTTTTATTTTTAAAGAAAGTTAAATATAACAAAAGTATGTAACACATAAGTAATTTTTTTTTTAATTTTGTCTACATAATTGATATTCTAGACTATAAATAGTCATTATAAATATAAAAATATTTCCTACATCATGGTATTTTTTTATAATTTTTAGACATTAAATAAATAAATTTATTTTTGACACCATGATGACGTAGTGATTACCTCATTAATGAAGGATTTAAATAAAATGAAATGATAATGTAAAATCTAAGACTTAAAATTGTAAAAAGCCTATTGGATGGGTGGATTTTAAACCCTTATCACCTTATCCTCTAAATATATCATTGTGGGACCTTTAAAATCCGAAAATCATTTTATAATAAAGTAACATTTCATGACTTTTCAAGAGTGCCCCTCCTCCCTCTTATAAAGGCCCCCAACTCTACCCCCTTACCCACACCTCTCAAGCTAGTGGATCGGCCAAAATCTACTCATTTTATCTCTCCACATCCTTATCTTCATCATAGAAGCCTTACCTTAGGCAGAAATCTCTTCAAGAAACCATTTTGGTTCAAACCAAGGAGAGTTACCCGATTTAAAGATAATGTCTTCTCTTATGTTGTTTTGTTTTATTTCGCTTATACAACCCCATAAACTATTTTTATTCCTTTATTTTGTAAAAAAACCAGTATATTCAATATACTGGGACGTTTTTATGAGAATTATTTGATTTACACTTACACACACCTCCGTCTGATGGTTAAAGAACATACTGTTTCTGTGAGTGGCGAATTACTGCCCCACGAAACGATGGTTGTTTAATATTATCTTAACACCTTTCTTGGTGGAAATTAAGACGTAAATCTATTTATATATGATATATATTATGTTTATGTTTTCCTTATGATTCTGTATTTTTCATTTATGGCATACCTTTATGGTTTCCATTATGGGTAAACGCGATATCTTCATTTTAGGAAGTGCGGACTACCACCCCCTCAAATTGATTTGAATCATTAATGCCATATGTGAGATGTATAAAGGATGGAGTTAATGATATTATATATGATACTATACTAGAATTATAATATACCTTTATATCATTATAATTTCATTCCATTAAATACTAAATAGAAATGAAAGTAGCGTTCATGCGTACGTACGGCTTACCTTCTCCATGAACGGTGCATTTCATTTCTTATCTCTAAATGTTATGTAATATTATAAATGCATGTATATACTGGATATATATGATATATATGATATCTACATCATGAATATAACTCTGTATATAATGGATATTTTACCACATGAACAACTTGTAATTATAAGAATTTTATTTTTGACTCAAGTACCAAAGGTCGACAAAATGACCGTTATTAACTTAAATAATTACATAATGTTTCTAACATGGTAATAAGTGATATAAAAGGAATAATGAACTTGAAAAAGTTTCTTAAGAAATTATAAATTAACTCTAGTTTATTATTCAAGAGATTAAATAACGATCGAGTCAAGTCGGACCCGAGGTAAGGGACTTCATCTCAATCTCCTTTCATTAAGGCATATTTTGTTTTATACACAACTTTCTTTTATATGGTGTGTAAACCCCTTTGAATTTTACTTTTATTAAAAAGGAATCTTTTTATATGAATCATTTTACTAAACGAAAAAGGGAATTTTTTTGTCTTATGTATGCGGCGATAATGACTTCTCTGCCGCCGTGACCATTATTTGAGTTTCTACTTCCTCTACAAGCCATAACTTATTTTTAAATGAAAAATAAATACCATGTTTTAATTTTCTTTTATTTTGGTATTGAAAATGTTTTTGATAATGTTTTGATTATATCAATGTGTTTTTGATATCTTGTGATTGAAATGTGGAAATTTTATGTTTCCTTTATGCATGTTTTATGTGATATGATTATGTTATGGTTCTTGGGAATTGTTTATGAAGACGGGTGGTTCCGTGATAAACTAAGGGCGGGTGAGCCCATGATAGCTCTCCAATTCATTGGGTAACACAAAGGAGTTAAACGCTAAGGTTTCTTCAAAGAGATTTAGGGAATATACTGTGATGAGTATTCCAAACGTAACCATGAGGGTTACTACCTATGTAAGAATGTTATGAATGCCTCAAGATACCTTTATGTATTATGATTTCTATGAGTTATTCATAAATCTTATGATTTCACGAGGTATGTTAAAGTGATTATGTTTTATGAGTGATGTATGATTTCATTGATTCTTATGTATACATGGACTAAGGTTTTCTTTCTGTATTTTTATATCCCTTACTGAGATTTTTATGCACATCCCAAGTTTTGGAAATGTTTTTCACAGGTCAAGGGAAAGGTACATGATGTGATGATAGTGTTGAGGAAGTGTCAAGAAAGAATCAATGTTTAATTTTAAATATGTTTCCTTTAATGAGAAGAGTGAATATTTTCTTTGATGTAACCACCTTGTTTAAATGTGGAATGTAATGCATGATTTGTGATCTAATTCTCTAAAACTCTAAACTTGAAAAGATCCTCAATGTGTATTCTTGAAATAACTCAAGATTAAGTAATGTTTATGGCTGGGGCCTTATAGAGGCTAGGTCATAAGACCGTACCTTGATAATTCAAGTAAAAAACATCAAGACATAATATGAAAATGGTGGTCAAATGAGGAGTCATGAGGGGGTCCGAGTGCACGACAAATGGGAGAGCCCCCTTGGGCTACTGCGTCGCGATATGAGGGAGAGAGGGGATATGTCGAGTGTTTCTGTTTTTTTTTCATTTTATTTAAAAATAATAATAATAAACATAATAATAATAATAATAATAATCTTAATAACATAATAATAATAATAATAATAATAATAATAAATACATAATAATAATATGCATATTAATATTATTATTAAACATTCATTTAATTTTTATTTAATTTTTCATATTTTTTTCATTTATTTTTTTTTTATTTATAAACACAGGCGAAAAACACAGTTTCCTAGGCGAAGCCGCACACTTCCCAAGCCGTGCTCTACCAGTGCACCAGGTGCTGCGAAGCCCCAAATACCCATTTCCAAATAAAGATCAAAAACTCAAACAAGGATTCAACCCACTCAAGCAAAAAATATAATAAGACCAAGGATGAAAAAAATAATTAAATTAAAAGAGCAATGTTGGGTCGATGTGTGATAATTCTCCACACCATGACACTTTCCCCCCAGAAAGTCCCAAAAGACTCAGTTTGTCAAAACATAGATCCACAATTCCATGATTCAGAGAACAACACCCTAGTCATTTACAGATAGAAATCTATGAACACATTTGATAACCAAAGGGATATTCAATGAGATGTCAAGACACAAACCACTAATCGAGAGGATCGATAGTGAGGAACCCTCATATCCAAACAAAACCACAACACGCAACACCCAGACCCCTAACATAGAAATTACCAATGTTTGGTGGAACTTCTAGAGGTATTCATTAAGCGACCCATTACCCAGCTAAATAATTACCACGTTCGAGGTCAAGTGAAATAGGAACAAAGGATTAGCCCATCAGGAGCACTTTGAATACTGATTTTCCCTTGGGTTCATTTCATTATGGTCTCCCAACCGTATTTAGATTATGTCCAACTTTGACCCTTCCAAACCAAAACCACTCACAAAACAAAAACAAACTAAAAACACATGCGGGACCAATGATGGGTCTTCCCACCATTTTAGGAATAAGCTAGCACAACACGGGTTAGACCATCAAACCCTAACCCACCATCACGGACCAAATTCCAACATAAGAGTGGGGGTCCAAACAGAAGGAACCCGAAATGAACACTAACTCCAGACTCACCAATTTTTTAGGACATGACCATCTTCAACGAGAAACACCCAAACCCCAAAACTACTTAAGGGGAAGACTAGTCACTAGATTGTTTATATCCCATGAGACACAAGCATAAAACCTTTATGAATGAGACCACCAAGACCTTAAAAGGAAAAGGACCAAAAAAAACATGTGAGAGTAAATTTTTTCTAGATTCCTCTCCAACGTCAGAGGCATTATGATGGATTTGCGTCCCCGTGTACCCCACGACTGCTTGACTACGTTGAAATATTCACTCTAGGAACTAAAGATAGAGTCCTAATGTGTTGAAGCATCTATTACACTGTAGTTAGGAACCCATAACCTACAACTGAGGCTTCACCCTCTGGAAACACAAGGTACATAATTTTTTCCACAGCTACAACCTTGACAGACCTTTGAAATATTATAGAGAAGTGACTTTGAGTGGCCTACTGATCACTTTAGAAGAAACAAGCATGTGGGCCTTAGATATAGAAATAGGGAGTGTAGAGGGAGACACTCTAGGAATATATTCCTCTTATTCACACTCCTCAATGGTTGGGGAACTTTTTAGGAACACCTCAAGTATCTAAAAGCCCTCCTGTCATAGTCAACCCATTTTGAATCACCTTAAAAGAAGAAAGAAGAATATAACCTCCACCAATAAAAACATGGTACTTTAAAAATAACCATAATGGATAATGCCCTCAAAACATATAGAGTTCCCAAATACCCGAAGACACAACCAACTTCCACAACCACTATCAATCCTAGACCACCATAGAGAAAACAAGAATCAAAGAAAATAAAATAACCCCACCAATCCACTAGGGGTCTAGGAAAAACTAAAAACTAAAAATGACCCCTTGGATACTTTTGGAAATTTCTGGGTGGCATACATTAAATAAGAATTCCAAAACCAACCTGAATCACATCACAAAATAAGCCTCGAAATTTAACCATAAATCATTAACTCAAACTCAAAACATCAATTCAACCTTGAAACACTAGCTCAAAAACAAGCATCAAGCCCACAGACTAATAGATCAAAAAATAAAACCATAACCAAATCAAATATCAACCAAAATAATACCAAACCCACATCATCAAACAAGCCTAATCCCCTCTTTCATAGATGACCATTTTCAAAACTATCCAATTTCAAAACCATCTGAATGCTAAAACCACTATTTTAAAACCCTTTTTACTTTTAAAAATTCTTAAACAAAAATCATCCAAACACCTCGCTAATAAAAAAATGATTTTTTAAAACAAAAAAAGCCTTGAAAACTGAGCACCCACCATTGGTATTCCATTAAGCCTCACATACATATATTCTCATGCCAACTTAGGAACCCATCCATGTGTACCAACAACCACCCATATCCAATTACATTCATCCATACATGTGGGTGCTAATAGGAATACCAAAGGTCAATTAAATGATTTACAAATTCTCATTTCCATGAATAATACATTTCACATTTAACAAAATTGTCAAAAACCCCAAAACATTTTCCAAATCAATTTCAGATTTAGGATTTTTAAAAGCTTTCAAGGATCCCAAGACAATAATTTTTCCCAAAAAGTTCCCAAAAGAATATTTATTTTCAAAATAACTCATTTTATTTTCAATCAAACCAATATTTTCATTTTGGAAATACAATTTTAATAGACCAATCATCAATTTTAAAACCTAATAAAACACTCCAAAACCAACTAAAACCCACCCAAAGAACATCCCAAAGCAACCAATTCACTCAATAAATCAAGATTCCAAATTCTCAAATAAAAAACAGATACACACGGCTTGGTCACATGGTTTGGAAGGCTTTGCACAAACCAAGTGAGCATATAGGAAGTCATTACATGTAATTGCGTGGTATGCACATAGATTTTCGGGCCATACATAGCAACCATGAACCAATCTATAATGACCACCAAATTTAAATACCACCTAGAAACACCCAAGCAGGACTAAGGACCATGAAAAAAATCGAGATCCAAGAACTGACTTCAAGGCTAGACCATCCCAGACCACCCTGGAAATTCATGTTTCATTCCGAATAGGTGGTGATCAAGAACCTACCTGCAATTAACCACTTGGACTTTGAAAATCCTATATCCAAACAATCATACATCCCCAAAAGACATGGGATAAACCCCCTCTGATACCATTTTTTAACAAACCAAATTGGGTCTCCATCCAAATGACACCTATACCGGTCTGCAACACTTCCCAAAGGTCATTCCTAATACCCATGGGTTAGAAACTAGTTTCAGGCATCAAAACAAGACAGTGGGGAATAATTTGGCCCATATACAAAAAACAGATAACTGAATATAAACAGACAAAACAAAAACCACACTAGAATTGGAAAATAAAATAAACATAACCAGTTAGAAATACCTCTAAATAACCCCATGGCTCACCACCGAACATATAACCATTCTTACCCAAGAGTGACCTAAGACTAGAACCTGAAAAAAATGTAATGTAGGGGTGAGCACCAAGATGATTAGTAGGAAATCCAAGGAATAACAATGCCCTATTCCCTTACCTTTAAAAAGAAACCCAAGACATGCTAGTTTGAAAATAAGACCCATTAAAATCTCGTTTTTCCTTCCTTTCAAAATCAGGTAACTGGTTTACAATTTTAAGGAAAACATTTATCTACCACTTCATTTTCAAAATAAAATCCAAACATGCATTAAAATTTCAAAATGAAAGGGAATCAATTTAAATTTAAATGTGGTTTTCACGAAATAAGAAACTAGCATGAAACAACTGAATTTAAAATCATATCACAAGAAAAATGTCGCAAATGAGAACCATGAGAAATATTTTTAGGTAATTTCAATATATTGGATCCTAGAGACCTCATACCTTGGTGAAAATGTGGAAAAGGAGCCACAAAGGTCTACGTTCTCATGCACAAGCCACTTGTAGGGAACACACCCATAACCTAGTGGCCTCCAATCATCACAAGTTTTTAGTTAGTGTAGTAACATAAATATTGCAAGAAAAAACGAAGACGAACCACTTATGTATCATATAGAGTACTAATCCTAGTCCACCCACCTAGATACCCAAGGTTACCAATGTGAGCTATTTCAATGGAGGTGAGTTTTATCATCAAGTAAAGACACACACACATGTCAAACTCTTTATCTAAAAACATTCCTGTTTTCACCACCGACCTCCTCCCTTATGTGTGTTCCATTTTTTTTTAAAAACCCACATCATTTCACAAGCCACTTCACTAGGAACATATAACAATTTGTACATTTAACATACAGATCATTTTTCTAAAGTATAAGGGAAATCCTTAAGAGGGGTTTTTATTTTTCATAAATCATTCTTAAGGTTACAAATGGGATTAATCACTTACAAGGAACACTTTTCATTTTAGAAACATAATCACCCCACATTTTTAGGTATGCAAATTAGTTTGGAAGCTTAACTAACAACTAAGGTACTGCATGTTTAATGGAATAATAAAACCACACGTAAAATGAAGCAATGATTTTTATGAAAATCAAGCCACCATTTTACCTCGAATTCACACACAAACCCTTTTTTGAAATCAAAATGGAAATTATTTGGAAAAACAAACATGTAATTACACTATTATAACAAATCAGTCAAAAGAACACACATCTTTGAAAATTCCCATTTCACGTTTAAAACGTCTAGGAAACAACTTTTCAAGAACCAAAACCATTTATTCATAAATAAATATATAAATATAAATTTTGTATACATTTAATATAAAACCAAGAGACATAATTTTTATAAGAACACCAAGCAAAAATGAAAGTTCTAATTGAAGATCAAGGAATAGGGAACCTACCTCAAGGTGGAACCAAGCCATCCACTTCAGATCATGGTGATTTCAAACTAAAATCTGATGCTCCCCTAATAATCACATGTGCCTTCACATACATTCAAGGACACGTATCCCCTATGCATACATTTTCATGGACTATGAATATGTAAAAGGGGATCCTTACAGGTATGCTTATATGCATATACCAGTATCCATTTACCCGTGTATGCATTTTTATATATACACATAGTCACACCTATCCCCATACATGTACATTCAATGACATGGATGAATATAGATGTAACAGGAAAACCTACATGTATATATTCACTTAACTTTTCATACAAAGGTGAGGCGTCCTTGGAACAATGAATATAAACCACAACAAACCATCCAACGCACTACGCAAAATTAACCAGGGACCTTTAAACAATTAAGGACATTAAATTAGATGGTGCGGCAACCAAGCATCGAATATAAGAATAAAATAAGTAGAAAAATATACCTCAAGACATATATCTTTAGATGATGGTAGTTTGAGACTGCTTCACCTACACATATATACATTTTCACACACATATATATATATATCCTTTGATACATGAACATATTCCCCATGACAGGAGGGAACATGCATAATGAGGATATGTATATATACATGCCTACCCTTTTATATACATATATATCATCACTTTAGATGTCTTGAATCAAAACCACAATGACCATGACCCACTACAATGATAAAAATTAGTCTAATTATCACAAAAGGCTTCAAATAAAACTAAATTAAACAAGGCAGCAAGAGAAACCTCACCTCAAATGGTTACCGATGAACCGAAAGGGACCGAAATCACAAAGTAGTGACAAACACAATACAAGATAATTACTAAAAACCTTAAAACACATAATGGTGAGAAACAAAGAGAGAAACATAAATCTTACCTCAAGAAAAAATTGGCAGATCGAAAACACTCATACCACCTCACATTCAATGTCATTTTCCGGAACACACACCTAAGTGTCTTGAGATAGCTTTCACATTACCATAGAACAAAAGGGAACCTCAAACGAGATCATCCTTAAGAGCTAGGGTTTGGCAGAATCATGAGGGTCAACATAGAGGAAAAAATCAGCCATGAAAAGGAGAGAGGCTAGGGTCGAAAACTGTACCATGATGATTCAAGGATGAAACATGAATAAACTGGATGAAAATAGTGGTCGAAGGAGGATCTAGGAGGGAGTTCGATCATGCGACGAAGGGGAGGGCCTCGTTGGGCAGTTGCGTCGTGATATGCGGGAGAGTGGGGAGAGGTTGAGCGTTTCTCCCATGTTTATTTTATTTAAAAAACAATAATAAAAAACATTATAATAATAATAATAATAATTATCATCATAATATTAATAACTTAATAATAATAATAATATTCATATTAATAATAAAAACATAATTATAATATGAATATGAATATTATTATTAAACATTCATTTAATTTTTATTTCATTTTTCATATTTTATTTTATTATTATTTTTCATTTAAACTTTATTTTATATAAAAACACAGGCAGTCCACAAAATTACTTGGGAAAAGCCGAACAGTTCTCGAACCATGCTCTACCTACGTGCTAGGTACTGCCAAGCCCAAAACTCCCATTTCCAAATAAAACCCAAAAAATCAAACTGGGATTCATCCCACTCAAACAAAAAATAAAATAAGACAAAGGATGAATAAAATAATTAAATTTAAAGAGGAGTGTTTATTTAGGGTGTGAAAATTCTCCCCACCATGACACTTTCTACCGCCAAGAAGTCCCAAAAGACTTAGTTGGTCAAAACATGGATAAAAAATTAAATGATTCTGAGAATAGTACCCTAGTCATTTAGGGACTGAAATCCATGAAATCACTCAACAACAAAAGGGATAGTCAATGAAATGCCAAGACTCGAACCAATAATCGATAGGATTGATAGTGAGGAAACCTCATCTCCAAATAAAACCACAACATGGAACACCCTGACCCCTAAATTAGAAATTACCAACATTAGGTGGAAGTTCCACATACATTCATCAAGTGACCCATTACCCAACTAAATAATTTCCATGTGTGGGGTCGAGCGAAATAGGAACAAAGGATTTCCCCATCAGGAGATATTTAAAGACTGAGTATCCCTTGGGATTTTTCATTATGGTCTCCCCACCATATTATAATTCTATCCAACTTTGACCCTTCCGAACCAAAAACACTCACCAAACCAAACCAAACTCCAAACAAATGAGAGACTGATGATAGGTCTCCCCACTATTTTATGGAAAAGATAGCATAACATGGGTTAGAAAATCCAACACAAACTCACCAGTATACATCTTGCTTCCAACATAGGAGAGGGGGTCCAAACAAAAGGAACCTAAAATATCCTTGACTCCAAACTCACCACTTCCTCAAGACATGAGCATCTCAAATAGGAAAAATACAAATCCCAAAACCTATTAAGGGGAAGACTAGAAACTAGAGAGTTTATATCCAACAAGACACAACTAGAAAAAAATTGTGAAAGGGGCCACCAGGAGCTTTAAAGGGAAAGAGACCAAACCAAACAACCATGATAAAGGAAAATTCTGTCGGCGTCCTCTACCATGTTAGAGGCAATATGTTGCATTTATATCCCCCACACCGAGTGACAACCTAACAGAGTGAAAAGCTTCACTCTGGGACCTATGCCTGGAGTCCTAATGTGTTGAATCATTTTCTACACCATAGTTAAGAGCCTCCAACATCCAACCAAGGCATCGTCCTTCGGTAACACAACTTACATAATTTTATCCACGTCTACAACCTCAACATACCTTTGAAAGATTATAGAGAAGTGTCTCAGAGTGAGAAACTGACCACAATTGAAGTAATGAGCATATGGGCCTTAGATCAAGAAATCGGGAGTGACGAAGGAGACACTCCAGGAATAGGTTCCTCTAATTCATACTCCTCACTAGATGGGGAAAATTTCATGAACCCCTCAAGGATCTAAAATGCCTCCTATCACAGTACACCCGTTGTGACTCATCTTGCAAGAAGAAAGAGGAAATTACCCTCCACCAATACAAATATGGTCCTTTTAATTGAACCATAATAACTAATACCCTCATGAAATCTATAGTTCCTAAATACCCATAGACACACCCAACTTCCTCCACCCCTATGATGCCTTGACAACCATAGAGAAAAAAATAATCAATAAAAATAAAACAACCCCACCACTCCACTGGGGGTCTGGGTAAAACTAAGAACTAAAAATAACCCCTTAGAAACCTTTGGACATTTCTGGGTGACATAATTTAAACAAGAATCACAAAACCAACCTGAAGGAAGTCATAAAACAAGCCTCCAATTTTAACGATAAATCATTAACTCAAACACAAAACATCATTACAACCTTGAAACACCAGCTCGAAAACAATAATCAAGACCATAAACAAATAAATCACAAAAAAAACCATAACCAAATAAAATATCAACTAAAATAGTTCCTAAGAAACATAAATAACCAAGCCTAAATCTCACTTTTGAAATTACCATTTTCAAAACCATCCAATTTCAAAACCATCTGAATGCTAAAACCCACATTTTAAAACCCATATTTCTTTAAAATTTTCTTAAACAAAAATTATCCCATAACATCACTAATCAAAAAATGCTTTTGGAAACAAAAAAATCCTTGAAAACTGAGCACCCACCATTGGTATTCCATGAAAACTCACATAGATACGTTCCCATGCCAACTTGGGCACCCATCCAAACGCACCAACAACCATCCACATCCAATTACATTCATCCATACATGTGGGTATCCATAGGAATACCAAAGGAAAAATAAATTGTTACCAAATTATCATTTCTAATAAACATCCATTTAACATTTCTCAAAAATATCAAAAACCCCAAAACATTTTCCAAATATTTTTTTTATTTACTCTTATTAGAATCATTCAAGGATCCAAAAATAATTATTTTTCCCAAACAGTCCCCAAAAAAATTTCCATTTTCAAAATTAATCATTTCATTTTCAGACAAACCAAGATTTTCATTTTGGAAATCCAATTTTAATAGACCAATCATCAATTTTAAAACCTGAGAAAAACAATCCAAAACCATTTAAACCCACACCAAGAACATACCAAAGAAACCAATTCACTCAATAAATCAAGATTCCAAATTATCAAATAAAAAACTATTACAAACGACATGGTCACATGGTTTGGAAGACCGTCCACCAATAGGGTGAGCATATAGGAAGTCATCATATGTAATAGTGTGGTCTGCACATGGCTTTCATGGCCATTCATAATAACCATCAACCCCTCTAAAATGAACACCATATTTTATGACCAACTAGAAACACCCAAACCATAATAAGGACCCTGAAAACAATCAAGATCCAAGTAAGAAATTCAAGGAAAGATCATCCCGAACGACCCTGGAAATTCAAGTGTCAATCCTAATAGGTGGTGATCAAACACCTACCCACAATTAACCACTTGGATTATAAAAATACCAACTCATAACTATTGGAAATCCCTAACTGACATGGGATAAACCCCCTATGATTCCATTTTGTCATGAACCAAATTAGGTTATCATCCAAATTACGCTTGACCCGATCTGCGACATGGCTCGATGGGCGTTCCAGATCCCCACGGGCTGGTAACTAGCGTCGGTCATCAAAATGAGATAGTTGGGAAAGGTTTTCCCCATATAAAAAAGAAATATAACTGAATATAAACAAAATAAAACAAAAACAACACTATAAGAAGAAAATAAAATAAATATAACTAACTATAAATACCTTTAAGTGACCCCATGGGTCAGCAGCAAACATAAAACCACACTCGCCGATGTGCGATCCATGACTAGAACCTGAAATTGAAAAGTAAAGTAGGGGTGAGCACTGAGATGATTAGTAGGAAACCAAAATAATAAAAACTCCCTATTCCCTTACCTTTAAAATGAAACCCAAAACATTCTATTTTGAAAATAAGACCCATTAAAATATTTTTTTTCATTCCTTTCAAAATCAGGTAAAAGGTTTACATTTGTATGGAAAACATTTCTATACCGCTACATTTTCAAAATAAAATCCAAACATGCATTAACATTACAAAATGAAAGGGAATAAATTTAAATTTTAATAAGGTTTTAAAGAAATAGGAAACAAGCATGAAACAACTGATTTGAAAATCATATCACAAGCACCATATCATAAACAAGTATAATGGGCAATCCCTTTAGGAAATTGGCACACGTGGGACTCTAGAGACATCATACCTTCATGAAAACGTGGCATACAAGCCACAATTGTCTACGTTCTCATGCACGATCCACTAGCAGGGAACACACTCATAAACATGTAGTCTCAAATCATCACAAGTATTTAGTTAGAGTTGTAATTTCAATCCTAAAGAAAAAACTTGGACAAACCACTTACATATCATCTAGAGTACTAGTCCTAGTCCTCCCACCTAGATACCCGAGTTTACCAATGTGTTTTATTATAGTGGGGGTGAGTTTTATCAATAAGTAAAGACACACACACATCACATTCATTACGTAAAAACATTATAGTTTTCACCACCAACCTACCCCCTTAAGCGTGTTCCCTTTTTTTTTTCAAAAACACACAACATTGCACAAGCCTCTTCACTAGGCACATATAACACTTAGTACATTTAACATACACATCATTTTACTAAAGTAAGAGGGAAAGTCTTAAGAGGGGGTTTACTTTTTCTAAATTATTATTAAAGTTCCAAATGTGATCAACCACTTACAAGAACAATTTTCATTTTTTGAAACATAATCACCCAGTATTATTAAGTTTCCAAAATAGTTTGAAAGCTTAACTAACAACCAAGGCACTACATGTTTAAAGCACATTTAAAACCACACTTAAAAATGAAGCGATCATTTTTAAGAAAATCAAGCCACCCTTTTACCATGAATTCACACCCAAACACATTTTGGAAATCACTTTGGAACTTATTTGAACAAACAAACATATCATTACACTTTTATAACAAACCGCCTAAAAGACCACATATCTTTGGAAATACCCATTTCATGTTTAAAACATCTAAGAATCCTCTTTTCAAGAACCAAAACCATTTATTCATAAACATATATATATATATATATATATATTTCTTATAAATTTCCTATTAAAGAAGAAGACATTGTTTTTAAAAGAACACCATGCAAAAATAAAAGTTCTAATTAAAGAACAAGGCATAGGAAACCTACCTTAGGGTGGAACCAAGCCATCCACTTCGGATCTTGGCACTTTATGAATAAAAATTCATACTACCACACTTATAATATGTGCCTTAACATACATGAAAGGAAACCTAGACCCTATGAATACATTCTCATGGAAAATGAACATGTGCAAGGGGATACTTACAGGTATTATTATATACATATACTAGTCTCCACTCACCTACGTATCCACTTTTATATATACACATAATCATACCAAGCCCCATACATGTACATTCAATTACATGGATGAATATACATGTAATGGGGGAACCTACATGTATATATTCACTTACCTATGCACACACAGATGAGTCTCCCTTGGACCAACGACTCGAAACTACACAAAACAGTCTAACACACAATTCAAAATTTGCTAGGGACATTTAAACAATTAAGGACCTTAAATTAGATGGAGAAACAACCATGTAGTTTATATAATTATCAACTATGTAGAAAAACATACCTCAAGACATTCCTCTTTAGATGATGGAATCTTGAGACCGCTTCACCTACATGTATATACATTTTCACACACACACACACACACACATCATTTGATCCAAGAACATATTCCCCATGCCATGAGGGAACATGATAATGGAGGATATGTTTATATACATGCCTATCCATGTATATACATATAGATATATGTTTTTGATGTCTTTAATCCACACCACAATGACCATGACACACTAAAACGATAAAAATTAATCTAATAATCACAAAAGGCTTCAAATAAAAATAAATTCAATAAGGCAGCAAGAGAAACATCACCTCAAATGGTGACCAATGAACCAAGAAGGGCTAAAATCACAAAGAAGTGACCAACGCACTACAATATATTTATCATGAAGCTTAAAACACATAAAGACCCTAATTCAGCAAGTGTGAAACCTAGAAACAAACATAATACTTACCTTGAGACAAAATCGGTTGTTCAAAACCACTCGTACTGCCTTTCCAATGATAGTGGTTGCTGGAACATACACCCAATGGTCCCGAGAGATTGTTTGCATGACCCTAGAAAAAAAGATAACCGCAAATGATATCATCCCAAAGAGCTAGGGTTCGTCCGAATCATGTGGGTTGATAGAGGGGGAAAAATTGCCCATGAAATAGAGGGAGGATAGGGAAGTAGTCCGTACCATGATGATTCATGGATGAAATGTGAATAAATCGAATGAAAATTATAGTCTAAGGAGGATAGAGGAGGGTGTTTGAGCGTGCAATGACGGGGAGAGACCTCTTGGGCACCTGCACCATAATATGAGGGAGAGATGGGAGATGTTGAGTGTTTTTACCTTTTTTCATTTTATTTAAAACAACAACAAGAATAATAATAATAATAATAATAATAATCATCATAATCATAATAATCATAATAACTTAATAATAATAATAATATTCGTATTCATATTAATAATACAAATATAATAATAATATGAATATTACAATTATTATTAAAAATTATTTTAATTTTTATTTCATTTTACATATTTTTCCATTTAAAATTTATTTTAAATAAAAACACAAGAGGACTACACTATTACCTGGGAGAAGACGCACAACTCTTGAACCATTCTTTGCCTGTATGCACTAATCCCACAATGCCCATTTATAAATAATACTCAAAAACTCATATTGGGATTCAACCCGCTCAAACAAAAAATAAAATAAGACCAAGGATGAATAAAATAACTAAATTAAAAGAGAATTATCTAGTTAGGGTGTGACACTTCTCCCCACTATGACACTTTCTTCACCTAAAAAGTACCGAAGGACTCGATTGGTCAAAACACAGATCAACAACGCAACGATTCTAGTTATCAGAAATCATTATTCAATATGAGGAATAAATGTTTGAGGAATCGCTTCCAATCAATGCCTCGAAAGAGGAAAGTGATAATATAACTGAGGGATTGCTACATGTGGACACTAATTAGGTGAATACAATGAGGATCAAGAAGAAAAATTGTATTTTGTTAAGAGGAATCAATGTAGGGAAGTTAACCATGGAGGACTTCATTCAAACATGGGACATGTTGTCTTAATGGTTTAAAGACCTTATCAAGGATGTTCTAGATTTATAGGTAAATAGAATTCTAGTTAAATTACTTATGAATAACACATCTAATAGAATGAATTTATATTTCAATGGCTTGTTTACCCCTTATGATGTTTTCTACTTTGTGTTTTTACTGGCTTGGGTTCTCATTTTCCCTTAAAGGTGTTTTCAAAATAAATTGTTACTTTCAAGTGAGCACCTTAATAGATTGGTAATCCAAACACCTTATTCAATTCAACATAAAACTTTCAATTTAAAGTAACCAAGAATAAACCCACAATATTGTAAAAATTACTGGTGCAATAGTTAAACTGGCCTCCCATAGACTAAAAACATAAATCTTTTACCAAGATAACCAATGAGTCTTAACCAACAAGAATATACCAACAATTTTTTTTTGAATTAATGTTTAACCACATTGAAACTACTAAACATACATTTTAACCAACATCACAGACATGGTTTAAATTAGGGGACTACTCCACAACTACATCTTCTCTATAATTTTGTGTTATCTTATAGGGGTTGATATAAAAAATGTGAGGAATGATGCGATGAGAAACTATATTAGTTTTTTTGTCAGTGAAAATGTTGAAACCAATATAATTATTAATATGATTGATTATTGTTGGGTTTTGGAATTTTAGAGGTAGTCCTTGAATATTATTTCCTTCTTTTGAAGGCTGTTTTTTTTCAATTTTGATGGGTGTTTTTTGTGTTGAAAATATTTTAAAAAATTTAATAATTTATTTTCATTTTATTTGTGAAAACTTTATTAGGATATGATTCATTGGGCTTTGATAATTTAAATTTTATTTTATGGGTTAATTACTGGTTTTAAAATTAATAAATTGGATTTATATGATGTTTTAGAATGAGGATGATATTTTGGATTTCAAAGAAGATCTATATACATGATCTTTTAAATTTCACATCGACTTTTAAATAGAGTTTTGTGATTTGAAATTTGAGTGAATAGATTCATTTCTTTTTTATAATGTAGTATTCTCTATCAACATGATGATTTGTATCTATATTTATAAATGAAATCACGTGTATGGAAAAACATCAGTATCTATATTTCTATGATCATATTAACTTTCAGAGACCTTCTAGATACACAAAATCTAACCTTATACATAATATATATTGATAATAACACCATGTAAAGGGTATATCAATAACTCCATACAACCCATAGGGTATTCATAATGACCCTACGCCTGCAACCTTGGCCTTACAGGAAGCAAATAACTCCTAAAATTTAGTATGGAGACCAAAATTATTTTCCTTATCCTAGAGAAATTGAATTCAATCTTTTAATATTGAAACTAAAATGGTAGTCTCATCAGGAATGTGTGTACAACCATCCAGATGATCCTTCTCATGGTATCACCAATCAAGGAGTCCCTTGTGGTGATCAGACAACTACCACTTATTTTTTCAACCTTATATATAAAACAAAGAAATATTGTTTAGTGCTTTTCCAACTACCTAGCCTAGGAATATTTAGATTTAAAGAGATAACTGTTTTAACAAAATTTCTTTTTATTTCATATTTAAACTTGATTTATTACATAAATTCACTTAATATAACTCATAAGATCAAGAGGTATAGTGTCTTTGAGGCATAGAAACATTATATAACAATGTAAAACATATAATACAACATCTTTATTTAAAAAAACTTTTTCACGACCTCAACATTCTTCCGTACTTAACATTAATTGGGATAACCTGAGGAAATATATAAGAAAAGGGTGGGATATAAATCCAAGTGAGGGAATTAACATGGAATAATATGAGGAAGATAATACATCTTAGTCAATAGGTATATCAATGGATTATAAAAGAAACACGAACATAATGGAATGATATAGCATGATAATCATAACATGGAAATGTTGAAAAAACATACAACATGATATTTTCATGAATCAAGGATCCTGGAACATGGATTATCATGAGTAAACCATCATTTCACATGAATTATCATTAGTAAACCCTAATTGTACATGAATTTAAACGATTAAACCCTAATTGCACATAAATTAACATGAGTAAACCCACATTCCACATGAATTTGCATGAGTTAAACCTAATTTAACATGAATTATCATGAGTAAACCCTCATTTCACATGAAATATCTTGATACTAAACATTACCCAATGTATTGGAGTGCTATCAGGATACACCCTTCATAATAATTTCAGTTTCATCCTTAAGTGTGCCACATAGATCATTAATTAAACATTATAATCTATCCCATGAATAAGGAATTTAGAATACCTACATGTACATCCCAAATAAATAATTACATGAGAATTAGGTGAATAAAATTGATAGAGAAATGGGTATGGTGTTCAATAAACAATTATTTTGGCATGGAAGTCGTAGTGCAATTTCGGACACATAACAGTGTCAAATCGAAATTCATAAAATTGGATAATGAGAGTGAAGGGGGTATCTCATAATTTATTCATGAAATGAAAAGTAATTATGATAATTAAGAACATATCCCAACTTAGGAAATTGTAAAATTAAAGGTAATATCATAAAATAGGTTCTTGATAAAAAGAGGAGAGAGATAAATCCCTTACGAAAGTTTGGCATAGTAACGACTTAGGTAAGGGTCCAAATGTGGGAGAATAAATGACCCCTAATTGAAATAAAATAAAATGGAAAATATAAAATTGATTATAAAAGGATGGAAATATAACTAATTGAAACTAAAAATACTAATTTCAAACATGGTTCTTGAATTGAAAGGAAGAGTGGAAGGTGAGGACACCTTATGAAATTTTAGCATGGTAACAAGTGTATATAAAGGATCAAGGATCGACTAATGACAGAGGAAAGGAAGATATAATTACTTATAAATAAAATTTACATTAATTTGTTTATTTATGAACATATCCCAACATATGAAAATTTAAATTAAAATAGATATCATAAAATGAGTGCTTCATAAAAGAGGAGAGTGGAGGACCCCTTATGAAATTTCAACATAGTAACTGGTGTATATAAAAAATCATGGATGGATTAACTAGAGTAAAAGGAAGATATAATTATTTATAAATAAAATTTATAGTAAGGGGATTATTTATGAACATATCCCAACATATTAAAATTTAATTTAAAAGACATATCATAAAAGGAGTGCTCGATAAAAGAGGAGAGTAGAAGATCCCCTATGAAATTTTGGCATAGTAACTGGTGTACTTAAAGGATAATAGGGGGGATTAATGAGATTGAAAGGAATATATCATCATTTTTACATCAAATGGACAGTATGGGGTTCATGTAACATAATAAACCAACATATGAAATGGAATTTAAGATGCATAATATAAAAGAAGTGCTTGATTGGAAATGAGAAGAGAGGAATCCCTTACGTAGATGTGTGACTCCAAAGGATTTGTAGAGTATTCTTGAGAGCTTGGGGGTTACTTGGTAGGACTATAAAAAGTATATATAAGATTTTTATGTGATTAAAGGAGTTTTAGTGAAGAGGAATGAGAGCATGTGGGGGTTTATATAGGAAAGAAGGGGGATTTCTTTATTATTTTGGTTTTGGACACTTCATAATAAAATATTCAAAATTACAAACCATCCCATGGTTTTTGACCATGTTTTTAGGAAAATGGAAGTGTTACCATTATATTATAAGTCTAAGGTCCGAATATATAAAAATACTGACCTTTATTAAGTGGAGGTGTGTCACACTTTCAAGGAAATGATTTTAAAATCTTTTAAAATTATATATGTTTTGGATGATTCAATAAGGCTTTATAAAATAATTAAAATAAAAATAAAATAAAATTATTTTAAAGGAAAAATTTTTAATTGTCTTAAGATAATATTTATAGTATTTATTACATAATTATTGGGCCATTATGATGTCATAAAACACAATATATATTTATACGGTATTTAATTTTTACCCAAAAATTTGACTATTTCAAGAAATTATAAAAAATTCATAGTTGGATAATTTTGACATCCTGATTCAAAAAATAATATTAATTTTATATAAATAATTTTATAAATATGTGAATTTTTACTTTTAAAATAAAAACTGCTATTTATTGAAAATTGACGGGTATTGACAAAAACAATTTTCAAAAAATAATAAAAACTACAATTGACTTCATAATAATTATATGATAAGTTTTATTTAATAATATAAAATTAATAATAATATTTTAATAAAATATTAATTATTTCTAAAATATAATAATTAATCAAAATAGATTTTTTAATTGAATTTGAATATTAATCAGAAAACATTTTCAATGTAACAATAATAGGAAAAATATATTCATTATTCTATAAAAAAATAATGTACATATTAATAATGATAGGGTCTTGATATATATACCTTTATTACAAAATCATATACCATAAGAGTAAGGTGTGAGATGGTGTGGCTTTCATGGGGCGTTCGGTGATCATTGTTTGGGACATGATCACGATGAGCTTGAACTTCTCCCATAAATGGTTTCTATCATGCTTAAGTTATTGGATATTGACTTGGGATTGGTCTTTAGAGAAGTCTAGAAATTATATCTCCCATGGAATCTCCTATAAAGGGATTCATAGGGTACGATCATACTGGTTGAGGCCATAACATCCCATTTCTATGCCAAAGGAAATTCTTAAAACCCTATATTTATACTAGTCATGTGATCACTATTTAATGACTATATTATAAACAGTAATGATACCTAATGGTGATTTCAAATCCAATTGTATATAATAAGATAATTTCATGTGTTTTATATATCCATAAGACATTAAATAAAAAATAAAAGGAATTTTATTCATAACAGTTTGGGTCGTTACCACTATCATCCTCATTATCTCCATCTCCCAAACATTTATTATTGAATTTTGTTTTATAATACTCATGCCCCACCCATTCTGGACATGTGCCTATGTTTCTTGAACTATCCTAAGTATTAGTAATCTCATACCAAGTACCAATAATTATTTCGGATGAATTCATAGGATAAGACTAACCATCAGTGGAGTAATTATTTTCATAAATTCAATTATGAAATTTCTTATAATAATTATGAAATTATTTAAAACATTAAAATGTTGGGTTCCCCTTATTTGAAAGGCCCCATTTGTGTATTAATTTATTTTATTAAATATTAATATTACCGAATCAAATAAAATGGATAAGAATAAAAAATGGATGGATCCCCATATTATGGAAAAAGAGTATGAAGATGGGGTGAAAGAGCCCATAAAGTTTGAAAAAGATCATTCATATGTCCATTCTCAAATATTTTGTCCATGTTTACGATATTATTATTCTAGACTAGTTTGTGCAGTGGAGTTGGAGGAATAATTGATCTATCATAGAATATATTGAAGTTATAAATGTTGGACTAAACAAGGGGAAAAGTTAATGTTGATAGTGGATGGAATAAATTTTTTTTATGGATCATATGATATAATAACAAGTGTGGAAAATGAAGAAGACCTCATCAAGGATGTGATTATAGGTGTGAATAATTATGAAGATCATATTGAGGAAATTAAAATGGAAGTTGAATAAGAACTTTGTGATTATCCAAAATCGTTTGAGTAGTTAAATAGTTTTGAAAATATTCCATTTTATTCTGGTTGTACTAAATATGTTGAATTGTTAGCTGTACTAAAGCTGTATAATTTAAATACTAGAAAAGGGTGGATTAATTATAGTTTTACTAAACTATTTTCTCTCTCGGATGATATGATCATAGAATATAATGTTATTCTTAGATGAAAATGTAAAAATAAAATAATACTACATTAAATGGGTATGATTTCTAAAAGAATAAATTCCTATCCAAATGACTGTATAATTTTTCAAAAGGACCACAAATCACTTACTTAATTCCCACCATGTGGTGCTTCCCAATACATAAAATATTAATTGGGTCTAATGAAAGTTGTATTGTACTTTCTAATCATTACAATGTTTAGGTGCTTATATGCAAGTGAGGATAATGCAAGGTAATTGACATGGAACATAGATAAATGAAACAACTATGGGAAACTTCATCACCCAGTAGACTCTCCATAGTGGAAGAAAATTAATCAAAAGTGTCTTTAAGTTGGAAAAGATCTAAGATACTAGAATCTTGTGCAATATACCTATGAAGTGAATCCTTTCGGGTTTTAAAGAAGCATTCATAGTGCATGGCTGGTCATGTTCGTAAATTATAACTTTCCACTAAGGTTATTCATGAAAGAAAAATACAATATGTTATGAATTATTATATCTGGGAAAAGACAACCATGTAGTTATATTGATGTTTATCTAGCTCCATTGTAGTGATAATTTGAAATTATTTTGGGATTTAGGTGTTATGTTATATGATTCTTATAGAAATGAATATTTCATCTTGAGAGCCATGTTTAAGGGGATAATAAATGAAACTCCTACTTATATAAATTTTTCAGGATGTAGAATTAAAGGAACTCAAGGGTGTCCCATTTTTGAACAAGGTGCACCATTAATTAGGTTAAAACATTCATCGGATACTATGTTTAAAGGAAATTGTATTTTTATACCTTATAGACATAACTAGTGATCTTGGACAACATCATTTATGAGGGTTCATAAAAACATGCATGAACATATATGCTAATAGGTGATCAATTATTTGATAAAGTAAAAGATGTGGAAACTAAATTTGGTAAACCCTTTTCAAAAAGCCTATTGAAAACTGATTTGAAAATGAGATCAATTTTTTGGAATTGCCATACTTGAATTGTTTGTATCTCATAAATGTTTGTGATGTTATTCAAGTTAAAAAATATATATGTGATATTGTAATTGGTACATTACTAAATGAACCCAAAAATGGACGGAATAAAATCTAGGTTGGATATGTTTGACATGGGAATGTGGGAAGAGTTGGAGCCAATAATAGGTGAAAAATGGACTTTTCTTTCTCGAGCTACTTACACTCTTTCCAAGAAGGGATGAAATCTTTTTTTCAACTTCTTAGATGATGTAAAGGTTCTATAGGGGTAGTCATTGAATATCAAGAATATCATTTCAATGAAAAATTTAAAGTGAAAGGCTATTAAATCATATGATTGTAATGTTTTAATGGAGGATATAATTCATGTATCTTTACATTTCATTTTTTCATGAATGTACAATACATATTAACCAAGATCTATTTTTTTCAATGATATATATAGTAATGTAATAGAACTGGTGAAATTTACATCTATGGAAAAAGAAATTTTCTTCATATTATGTAAATTGTAAATATAATTACTACCAAAATTCTTTGATATGATGGTACACTTAATGGTTCACTTGGTGAGAGGGATTTGATTATATGGTCCTATACATTATAAATGGATTCACTCCATCGAAAGATATATGAATATTTTAAATGGGTATTTCAAAAATTGAAGTCATCCAGAGGGTTTCATTGCAACGGGATATGTTGTTGAGGATGCTGTTGAATTCTATACCAACTACGTATCTGGCATAGAAAAAATTGTTCTACCAAATTATCAACACACTGGGTGGCTTGTGGGTGAAGTAATTTCAACAATAGATTTTTTAAAAAATCACTGTTATAGATCGGGAGCATGAACACCTATATATTAATATAATAGTTTATATGTTACCCTATATACTGAAATCCACAATGATTTTATTAGGAACTTGAATATATTAAGGGAAGAAAGATCAATGTAAAATAAGAATAATAAATATTTTATAGGATGGCTTCAATACTATATTTTTAATGAGGCTGATGAATATCCAGATTCAATTTCAAAATGACATTGATGGAAAGCCAAAGGACCAAGTGTGCAAGAATTCTCTTATAATGGTAATGTAATTAGTGGTTATATGCTCTATACCAATTAACATGATGAAGTAAGTACCACAAAAAATAGTGTAGCTACACTTGTGGATGAAGTGATTCATGCATCTTATACCAAATATAGAAATTTAATTAATGCTAATTTTTCATACTTTGGAATCATTAAAAAAATATGGGATTTTGATTATACAATATTCCATGTACCAATTTTTTAATGCATGTGGGTTGATAAAAATAGATTTTAAAATAGTTGAATTGGGATTCATGAATGTTTATTTTCATAAGGAATGGTATAAAGATGAAACCTTAATAATGGAATCATAGGTAGTACATTTATTTTATGTTCTTGATCCCACAAACCAAAAGTCATCAATATTTCTATTATCGACCAAAATAACAAATGGGTAAGATGAAAATTCAAATGAGTTTGAACTATTCATTAATACATCACAATCATTGTGTAGAAAATGGTAGAAAATGAAGATCATATTTCCTATAAAAAATAAGAGCGCCATAGCGTGACAATGATAGCCAGAATTATTAAGTTCAAAAACAAATTCATAAAATTTGAGGTGAGAGGGAATATGAATGACTATAATATTAACCCCAAAAGGCGACGTTCAATAGTTTCATTAGGTTCATCACATGGTAACATGTACTGATTTAGGTAGATTTGTGTCACCATGTTGTTCCCATTATTAAGACATTGATTTGGGAAGATATTAAGGTAACATAATGGTATCCTTTATTTATTTTTGTAAAAAATAAAATAATTAAACATTGATTTACTCTTTATTATCCCTTTCAAAGTTCATTTATAACAGATGACTTCTATAAAAAATTTGTATTAATGCTGTTGGAAAGGCTCACAAAGGCTATCACAAAATTGTATTGAAATTTTATCTCAATGATTCTAAAGGGAAAATAAATTTGAACCCATAGCATATGTATTCACACCTGATAATCCAAGGGGCATGGAATTAATTTATTTTCCACTGTGAGGATATTTCATTTTAGGTACATTATGGATGGTAATATATTATTTAAAAATATGTGTATTAATCACTTTTATTGAGATTTTTTAATTTATGAAATATCAAATGAGTGCTAAAAATAATAAATGGGAAACAAAAAAACATACCCCTACCATAAAGAAAGGATGGGGTATACTTCACTTGAAAAAATTGGAACATACTTTGAATCTACCATAATAAATTAATGTGACATGAAACGATGACAATATTATATTACTCTATTTGTTTGGAGATTGATGAATCCAAATCCAAATCCACTTCCATGCCACTTTGTGTACTATTAAAGTAGGTATGTGTAAATAAAGAGTGAATTCTAATAGATGAAAACACATAAAATGTGAGGGATGCATATGTAGGTATGACATAATAAATATTTGTATTAATTTAAATAACAATTAAATAATAATGATTACTTATTTTTATATATTTTACATCTAAATTACACACAAGAATCATCAACAACTATACCATATGGACACCTACTATCAATGGCCTTGCAACAACCCGAACAGTATGACCATGTAAGAGGTGCAGGTTATGGGGTGATTCCCTGAACATAATTTGAGAAAAGAAAAGAATATAGGGATAAAGACAAATAAATAGGATATGCATAGTCATGATTAGCTTCCCTTGAAGAAAAATTTCATTTTCCTTCTGATTTTCTATAAATTTTTATGGGGTAAGAAATGAGAAGAAATAACATAAAAAAAACCACTGCGTGAATATCCCCCACCCCCACCATCTTGGAGGTGATCCATTCCCCTAAAATAGCTATGTGAGACAAGGTAATGAAAATTTTCATAATTTTTTCTTTGAATTGTGAATTAGGAAGAAACTGATACCTTTATTTTATGGATATTATATACGGTAAAAATGGTTTTGATTTATATCTATCAACACCCACCCATCACCTTATTGTGATGGCTACCATGTTTAATATCCAAGAAGATAGTCTACACAACATAAAACTTCCAACGTGTCATGGGATAATGTGGATTATAATTGCTCATGATATGAGTGCTAAGATACCTATTCAACTTGATGATGTATTATTCATATTACCAAGAAATCTATTACAAAATTTGTAGTATGAACTTTAGATGTTGTAAAAAAACCTGTTGTCAAGGAGGTAATCATTTCCAAAATATTTTTCTGACAAAACCATTAAAAATTTATGAAAATGGATTGAACCGATAAATGTTATTATAGAAAGAAAAAATAAAGGTGGTAAAATGAAAGATCAAATCAAAATGATCAAAATGATCAACCGAACAATTAAAAATATTTTAAAAAATAACCTTTACCCTATATTTTCAATACCCACATTTACTAACATTTAAGGTTCATGTTGATTAAAGGTTACAAAGTGACAGTAATCACATACTTTTTTTTGAAGAAAAAATGTACCGAGAGGTCATTACAAACTTTATAACTCTTGATTATGTAAATAAAATCCTCATATATGAATTTCTAGGAGTCTCATTTGTAAATGTATACATGAGGTGTGCCTTCATAATTTTTTTCCAATAGATGATCTACTATATTAAATATTACTCAATAAAATTCATATTTTTTTTCAGGAATAAATATGTATATAAAATGAAGGGATTAACCTATAAACATAAATATGGAATCATTAGTACTTACATCACTTATAAAGACCAAACTAAAATTAAATCAATTAAAATATATGAAATAGTGGAAAAAATAGCTACATCATTTGAAAGAAATATTATGGATGACAGAATATTCTTAATACCAATGATGTAGGGATAAAACTATACAATTTAATCATATTAAATATATTTTTGTTCCTTTCAATAATTGTTCATTTTTGTTTTTTATTCAACATTGGGTACTTATTTTAGTCAATTTTGATACTCTAAAGTTTTATTTTCTAGATTCAATGCATGGATACCAAACATACCAACCATGCATAATGACATTTTTCAATTTGAAATACACCACATGAAACGTTTTAGAAAGAAAATACATGTTATATATGTTATATTATGTTTTAATGAGAATTATTATATGATAGGAAAGTGTTTAAATATCATCAATATCATGGAATGTGGAAAGTCCATGTGAAAAAGGATCTTGTCAACTTCCAAAAGAGGATAAACATTCATGTATATATTATAATATTAGTCTGTCAAAACACATATCAAAACAAATTACTTATTTTTTTCAATGTTTCTATAGTTTCTGAAAAAAATTAAAAATATTGTGGATATTATGTATGAAAATTTATGAGAAAAATAATATAAAATCAACAAACAAGCTTCATCAAAGAGGTATTTTCAAATATAAATACTATTTTATTTAAAATATTTATTAGTCCTATATGTATTTTTTCTAATACTACCATGAATACATATAGTCCTTGTATTCACAAGGAGAAAGAAATTTGTTTAGAAAAAACGTGCAACATACCTGGTGTTAGAATGTACACATATATCATGAAGATGTGGCTTAATACTACTTATTTAGTTTATTTTCTCATTATTTTATCTATTTTTTAGTTAATTTTCTCAAAATTACAATAATATACTTATTGAGATTTCCTAATCATGATCAATTTATCACTGATAGGGGGAGGGGAGAATAATTGATATATTTTTCTTTTAAATTTCCTTTATTTTTAAACAACCATCACCTCCTGTTAAAGTGATATTAACTTGCAGAAAACAAAACAATCACCCATTCATAAGAACACAAGAATTTATAAGGTTAACTACTCAAAAATAGTAGCTATGTCCTTGGTATTGTTTTGAAACAATCCAATACCACACAATCCACTAGAAAATAGTACTTTTGTGTGGATACAACTAGTAAGATATTACCATATAGTGGTATAACACAATGATTAATACAATAGTTATTGTGCTTTAAATATCACAAAATTATGTAATATAATTTGTGTAACAAGTTAAGAAACATTCATTAGTTGCTTCAAAAAATGTAACTGTGCTTCCTTGTCAACATTCAAAAATATGATCTTTAAAAAAATTATTCACTTTCCTACCTATCAGAAAGTAAGATCTTCTCTAGACTTTGAAATGATACTCATTTTGATACCCAATCTAATACCTAGTATGATTTCTCAATATGATAGTAAAAACCTATTAGATTACCACTGAAACAAATCAAAACCACTCCTGTCTCAGTCTGAAAATCCCAATCCTATTAACCTATCTAATGGCCTAGCCTGATCTGAGAAACAATGAATATGATATCCCTTATTCTTCTTCTTATTCAGTCTAAAAAACTTCCTCATGTATGCTCAATCTGGAATGTCCTTCTCACTAGAAACTTTCCACACAATTCCTTCTCTCTAAACCCATGAACAATACGAGTGTCAGAAAGTACATATTAATTACTATATATGTAGGTATGCCTAATTGTTTTAGGTGGGATTCTGAAAAATCATTCAACTCAACTAAATTTTGTTGAATATTCAAATCACCTTAAATCGCAACTTCAATATTTAATTCTTCAATGCTTCCCTAATCTTCTCATTTCTCATCAAACCTTCTCAAATCTTATCAAAAATTCATATCACATCATATTTTAACAACAGTCTCGGTTTTATTATTATTTTCACTATGATTTCCTCATTATAATGATGACATATCCACAACATAAATTCTTTTATTAAATTTCTCCTCACTAAATGAAACATATGTCAAATAGATAACTTATCATATTGGTTCTCAGTAGAAACTGAAAGTAAAATTCCCATTCCAATGCTCCATAAAAACTATTATATAAAATACATTGTAACCGTTATTTCAAAAAAAAAAATTATTACCACTTCATTAGACTTTATCACTTCTCAGCATCACTTCAACATCACTTCAACATCAGCTTCAAACTTCTTTGAAATTTTTTTTCTTTAAAATCTTAAAACATCAAGATCCCCTAGGGAACACTCTTTTAAACACTTTAGGTAGTTCTTATTTTTATATTTTATCTAGACCAATGATCCTAATCTGATGAAGTCCACTATTCGTTGACATTTATCGATGTCATTCTATCCATAAGGAATTTGTATCTGCTTCAATCTATTTGATCGGTGTCACCTTCATTACAATGGTCATATCCATACTTATTCTGATGAATCCTGACCCATAAAACAATTCAGCATATTTCCCTTTTTTCGTGACCAACATCTTTCGTAAAAAAAATCCGGACTTTCCATTCACTTGAGACAATTAAAACAAACATAAAATCATCTTGATAAAAATGGTTTACTATATTGTTCATTGGTGTCTATATTTATTCACCCGCATCAATCCCAAAAACATCCAATAAAAAAAAATCTGACTTTGATTCATTTTGCAATCATCATTGCATCTAATTAGTGGTTTTAGCATTACATCGATTATTGGTGGAACCCCATGTCTGATGTACTAATTTCAGTAGCTTCAATTTCAGAATCTTCCACCTTCTTTATTTGAATATTTATATCATTTGGATTTTGTCCTTGATTGAAAACCAACATATTTGTCTTTTTTATGTTTCATAAAAAACTTATTAGACCATAAAAAATCTACACATGATGATAAAAAACCGATAAACTGAGACTAATTTTTTTTTCAAAAACATCCTCCTTTCAAAGACCTATTCATGTATAATTAATTTCATGACTTTGAAAATATTTAATATTGGCATAACACCATATTAATTATGTGTGGATGTATTTTAACATCCCATCATTCTAGTGACTTCTTTATTTCCAATCAAACTTGAATACGATTGGAAGAACTATTTCTACCACTTTCCTTCATATTTCTTGCATAACAAGTTTCTAATATAACTTATTATATGTGTATATTAAAAAACTGAAAAGCATTGTTAGATTTTAATCAGATCCATGAACACTATTAAAGCACTTCACATTATGATCTAAACTTTCATTCTAGACTCAAGGTGATTCCGATGAACGTTTTCCCCTAGAAACATTATTCCTAATATGATGACCATCCATAAGAATTTTGAGTCATAACTTCTAAATATGATGATGAATCCAATAATTCAATAACATTACAGATTGAATTAATTTCTTTCCATTGACAACAAAATACAATACGTTCATCCCAAAATTCTTCCTGCTTACAAAAAAAGCATTAGGTCTACTTGGTCTCAAAAATCCCCCTTTGGATTCTGTTGTTAACCAAGAATGATAAATCACTAAAATTTTAAACCTCAATCTATGGATTACTTATCTACAATTATAATCCTATGTGAGGAAACTCATTTTAGGAATCAATAATTATTAACAACAAAACCATGTTGTCCAAAATCAGGGACCCATGAAACATATTCATCTTTTCTTTATATCTTCCACTACTTATTCAAATTTCTAATTAATTTTTTTCTATAACCACTCCAACTAATTGTTATAATAGTTCACACATTTACATGACAAAATCATAGATTACCCATAACTTTCCCTACATACATTATTTATTAAAAGGTTTAGGACATATTAATGAAAATATTTATGAAACAATTATCCCCCTTGACAACACTATCCCAATAAAAGATGATAGAGGGGACACAAACACATACTTAAACCTTGACAAAAAATTTGTTAGACAGCCATGTTCAACCTTAGTTTCTAAAATGTTTCATTCGGTAAAGGTTTTGTAAAAATGTCATCAACTTGTTTTGATGTAGGAACATACTATTGCTTAAATTCATTATTCTCTACATTCTATTTGATGAAATGGTATTTTATATGAATATGTTTTAAATGAAAACTTATTAACATATTTATGATAAGGTTTATAGCATTATAATTATCAAAACCCAAGATCAATAGTAACTTTACATCAACAACCAAGTCTTCCAACTAATTATTCATCCATATAAGTTGTATAATAGAATGAGTAAAATAAATATACCTAGCTTTAGTCATGCTAAGAGGTACAAATTATTTTTTCTTTCTATGCCAACTAACACAACTTTTTCCTAGAAATAAAAATCTCTCAGATGTAGATCATCTATTATAAACATTTTCTTCCCAATCAGCATCTAAATACACTAACATGTTAGTAATTTCTAAGTTATCACACCTGATTCCTAAATTTTTTGTTCTTTTGATATATCTGATAATTAGTTTTCCATATAATAGATGATATTATTTTGGATCACTCTAAAATATTTCACATAAGGTAATGACATAAATAATGCCGGATCTTGAAGAAATCAAATAAAACAAACATTAAATCATCTTACAAAACTCTTTAGGGACAACTTCTTTTACATCTATATATATAGAGAATTTGGTTCACACTATAATTTTTGTGGAAATTGGATTCTACTTTTCCCTGATTAACTTTTTAAGAAGCTCCTTATCATACTTTTCTGGAGAATGAAAATTTTATTTCTTATTTTTTGAGATTTGTAACCCAAGAAAGTATTTAATTTCACCCAGCATAGACATATCGACCAACATTTTCATCTCTTTAGAAAATATTCACAAGTTCTTTCATCATTCCCATAGCAGATAATTTCATCAACATAGACAATAATAATGAGGAAAAAATATTACCTTTAATTAATGCATAGATTAGTATCGACTATTCCTTTCTTAAAACTCATCTTTACCAAGAATGTATCCAATTTGTAATACCATTCCCTTATATCTTGTTTTATCCCATACAATTATTTCTTTATCTTTCACACATAACCTTAATTATTTTTAAAAAAACCACAAGGTGGTTCAATATATACTTCTTCATAAAGATCCTAATTCATAAATGAGGACTTCACATCCATCAGAAATATTTTGTAACTATATTGTGAGACAATATAAAGAATGATTATATTTATTTATATCCTTTAAACCGGAGAAAATGTCTCATCATAATAAATTCCTTCAATTGGTGAGTAACCGTTAAATAAAAATCTTAATTTATTTCTTATAACTTCACCGCCTTCATTTAGATTTTTTCAAAAAACTGACTTTGTAATGATATCATTTTTTTAATTCAATTTAGGTATGAGTTCCCAGTATCATTATTTTATATCTAATCTAACTCTTTATTCATTGACATAAACCATTTCAGATTTTCAAAAGCTTCATTTAGATCTTTTGGCTCAACTCTTGAATATAAGGATGTATGTGTAATATCTTTTGATGTTCTTCTTGTTTGAACCTTTTGATGTTCATCACCAATTATGTTTTGATCTTCCAATTTCATCCTTAGTTTGGAATGATATTTTCATGATTATTCCTCATCACTAGAAATAGATAGGTCTGATTCTTATTCTTGAGTATGATTAAAATTGGTTGTATCATTATCATAATTTTTAACAAAAATTATTTCATCCCGTTCATCTTCCATATCACCACAATAATACTCCTCATCCTTTTCAATAACATTTACATCAGAAGAGTCGATTAATATTTTTGTCATTTTGTTGAAACATATAACTCCACTTCCTTCTAAAGTATAGCCAAGAAACATTATATCTTCACATCTCTATTCAAACTTTACATGGTTTACACCATTCTTCTTTACAATGTATGGACTCCCAAAAACCCTCATATGTTACAGAATTAGAGTTTTCCCATAAAACATTTCATATGGATTCATATTTGAACATAGTCTATAGAACATTGGTTTTGTTTGTTAACAGTAGTGCTCATGTATTGCCACTAAAATTAATGAGAGAGACTATGTTCAAGTAATATCGTTTTTCTTATTTCAACCAATATTATATTTTTTCTTTTTAAAAAAATCATTTTATTGAGGATTTTATGGTGTACTGAACTCATGACTAATTCCATGATTCTTAAGATAACATTCAAATTATTCATTATTTTATTCACCACCATTTTCAATTCTCATCTTCTTCACTGAATACTAAGATTCCTTATCATCTTTCCTCCTAAAAAGTTTAAAAAATTTAAGTGAATCTGACTTATGTTTCATATATATAACACAAGTAATGTGAATAAAGTAATAAAAGAAAGTAATAAAGTACTTATCTATATAAGTTCAATGTATTCTAATTGGCCCATACATAACTGAATGTATAAGTTCCAAGGGTGGTTTTGAACAAATGTGAGTTTTCTTATGCATAGTGTTGTAATATTTCCTTTCTGAAAAATTGTGCAACACCACTCTATTCTTCTTGAATGATCAGAAATTCCATAGACAATATCCCTTTTTGATAACTTTATCATGTTTCTCTGACACAAGTGTCCCTAAATTTTGTTGAAAAACTAATTTCCATCTATAATACTTATGTAATAAGAGTTTTTGACTTCAAAAACATAGAACAAGATTCATTTCCATATTGGCCTCTTGTAACTATTTTTCCGTCATCATATGCTTTAAAAAACCCATATTTTTTAAAAATAACTTTTTTCCTTCAACACACTATTTTGAAACACTTAGAAGGCTGTGTTTTATCCCATAAACAAACAACTCCTTTTTAGATTAAAGTTTTCTTCCCCAATGATTATTGATCTAATGCATTCGATTATGAGAGATTCATCATTTACAAATATCACCATTATTTATTTGAGGACCTTCACATTCTTTAAAAAATTTAAATCTCATGTCATATGTGAAGAAAACCCACTATCCAAAATCCAAGTTTGAAATCATTTTGTATCTTTGATATTGGTTTCTACAATAAGATATTTTTCTTTAATTTTATATTTCATAAGATTTAGCCTCTAAAAATTGTTATAAACCTTTTTTTTGTGCTGGTAAAAAAACAAGACATCCTTTTGCAAGATGTCCAGGTTTTTAAAATATTTAAAAATATAATCCAATGGTTGGAAACTATTTTCATCTTTCACACTATCCTTCTTGGGTTTCTTCCTAACATCCTTATAAGACTTCTTCAATTGAGATGAGTCACTTTACCTAAAAATTTAAATTTTTTAATTTTTGGAATAGTTGTAATATTGTTTATTAAACCCACACATATTTCCCATATCCCAAAATCCACCACAAAACTAGAAGTATCAATAGAAATAATATTTACCTATGATACATCCATACTGTCTGGAGTTGTGCACATATTTCTCAAAAATCTCTATATCTTTCATATGAGAACTTTGTTAACCACCAAAATATCTATTTTAAACTGGATCCTTCTTCTTCAATAATGTTTTATTTTCATCCTTATTTGAACGCGAAGTAATAAAAACTTTTTTAGGCTTAGAAATTTTAGATGCTTTTGAAATTTCTACTTTGTTGTCTTGGACACATATATATCATTCCCAGCTATACTATTTTCAGAAATGACATAAAATTTTATCTCAATCTTTGAAGGTAAATTTTGATCCTTCTTAGGTATAACCATTCAATAGCTTTCACCAACATTAGAGATAGAATTATTGAAACTTGTAACCCTCTGTTCACCTTTATAATGTTTTTTTGGGACAAGTTCTAACTCTTCTCATTTTTTTTCTAGTTTAACTTGTAGATATTTATTACAAATATTTTCTTTCCTATGATATTTCTTTAAATCATCAATATCTTCTAAAAAATTAAATTTATCATCAAGAAAACATTATTGATAATTTATTGATAATGTTTAATTTTTAACTTCCAAATTTCTTTCTTAAATATCTCAATATTTCTCATTAATTCTTTCAATTCTTGTTAATGATAAATTCTAATTGAGTTTCTTATTCTTCCCAACCATTGATTCTGAATTCTTCATTGTTAGCTATTGCAATATTTGTATTTTCTCATCATTCTCAATAGATTTTTCATATTTTACTTTAAAATCCTATTCTTCATCATCATTAGATAAGAAAATTATCCTTTTGGATTTGGAGAATTTATATCCTTTCTTTTTGAATAAGATTTAGCTTTATCACCCAGTTTTTTTTGATGATCTTCTTGACCATTTTTCATCTTCATCGTTATCCTCACAATTATTTATTTAAGTAAAATTTTCTATAAGGTGACCAATGGATCCAAATTCAAAACATTTGAAGGTAATTTTTCCATTATATTTACTTATAACTCTTTTAACATTTTTATAAGACAAGGATAAAAATTCATCAAGGTTTTTACATACCTTATTTTAAGAATTAGAGTCAGCATATTCTTCTTCTTCAAGAACCTTCTTAGAAATTCCTTGATTACTAGCCTTGAAGGATATTTCTCTATAATTTTTTCCCTTTCATAGATTTCTCACTTTTCATTTCATAAGTAATGAGAGTAACATCAAGATCATATAGAGATATAGTTTCAGTATATATATCTTCTGATGATAAAATATTGTCCTCGAATTGGTTTGGAATAATTCTCAAGATATTTTCAACCATAGTTGATTCTTATAATATTTATCCATGAAATATGATGGTTATTATAGTATCATTTACCTTAATAAAAATTAACCAACTCATTCATACTTAGGCATTTTTATATCTTCATACTTTACCCTCTATATTTGTAAATTTTCCTTATTAACTTTTTTATTGCATTTACAAATGGTATTTAGCTTATCCTACACACATTTACTAGTTTAAACATCCTTCAAACATAAAAAATAATTTTTAGAATGTGATAAGAGTAAATAATTCTTAGCCCTTCTATTATTCTCAAGATTCTTCTTATTAAAATATATAAGAGGATATTTTTCTTCATTGGGAGTAAATAAATATGTTATAGATTCCTGAAAATATTAACCAAGAGATATAAGAAAAGGAAAAATTATATATATTTAGATATGATTTTTCATACCATTGAAGACCAGAATCACTTTACTGTTCACACAAATCAGATTCTCCACAAAAACATCTCTATCAAAAGAATTAGCAAAGATTAAAATAAGGGAATCTTCTATCTGATACCAATTGATCATTCCTAGTCAACATAAATGTTTCATTGAGAGGGGGAGGGGTTAGTCAGTTATATCTTTTTCTTTTAGGTTACCTTTCTTTTGAAACAACCTTCACAAAATTGAATAATAATTTCTTTTTGAAAACAAAACAATCACACATCCATAAGAACCTTATAATTTATAAGGTTTACTACTCAAAAAGTGTATCTATGTCCTTGTTATGGTTTAGAAAACCAAAAAATACATAAGAAAACATTCCTTTTGTTAGGATATAACAAATAGGATATTCCCTTACACTTGTGTATCACTATGATCAATACAAAAGTTCTTGTTCTTCAAGTACCACCAAATGATGTAATAATTTTTTTTGTAAAATGATAATATAAATTTATTAGTAGCTTAAAAACAAGTTACTATGCTACCCTATCATCATTCACAATTATGATATTCAAAAAAATTCTTCACTTTATTACCTAGTAGTATGTAACAACTTATCTAGACTTTGTAATGATACACAGTCTAATTCCATGACTGATTTATTAGTATGATAGTATAACTCTACTCGAATATTACTAAAACAAACCAGATCTACTCATGGCTTAGTATAGAAATACTAATATGATTACTCTATCTGATGGCCTAGTCTGATTTCAGAAACATTTAATATGATCTCCCTCCCTCTTATTCTTCTTCAGTATAACACAATTCCTTAGGTATGATCAATCCAGAAACTCCTGATCACTAGTAATATGTTGTGCTCCACATTCTCTCTACACTTGTAAATAGTTTCAGTTTCATAAAAGTAAAAAGTAAATCCTCTATTTATAAACTCATCAAAATTCTTTTAGGTTTTATTTTAAAAATATTTCCTACGAAAAACAATTTTTCCTAATATTCAAGTCCCCATAAAAATAATCCTAAATTTTGACTTCTTCAATGATTCTTTACAATTATTGTTTCTTCTCTAACCTTATAGAACCTTATCACTACATTAAATTGATTCAGACTTTCTAAAAGTTTCTAGTATAATTTCAATTTTCCCTTTGATTTACTCATTTAGATGAAGAAATATCCAAAACAAAAAATTATTCATTATGTTGCTCTACACCAAATGAAACATATGGGAAAAATGACTTATTATTATTATTATTGGAAATAAATGAAAAAAAACAAACCATTTTAATTCACATTACCAACTATTAGATAAAAAAACATGAAACTATTCTTCTTTAATCGTTTTTCTACTTCGTTATACTACATCACTTCTCCAAAGCACATTAGTATCGTCATAAAAAATCTTTGAAAAACATTTTATTTAAACTCTTAAAACCTCATTCCCCCTTGAAAACACTTTTGTAACTACTTAAGTAGTTCTTATTTTATTCTTTTCTCCATACCAATGATCCTGTATCTAATGAAGTCCAACGTTCATTGAAATTTTTTAGTGTTATCCTACACCTAATAAACCAGTATCTGGTTCACTGTGTTTGATGAGTGTCACCTTCAATATGATGTTATGATCCACACTTAGTCTAATGAATCTTGACCAATAAAACCATTAAACATATTTCCCTTTTCTCTTGACCCATTTTTTAAGGAATATAAACCGAGGCTTTTTTCCCTTGACCCAACTAAAAATACCAGAAAATCATCTTAATCAAAATGGTTGACTATATTGTTGATCGGTCTATGACTTTCTTCACACACATCAGTCCTAATAACTTCCAATAAAAATAATTATACTTCCGATTTCTCTTTCAATAAACATTGACTCTAATGATAAGTTTCATCATTACATTGATGATTGATGACACACTAAGTCTGATGTACCGATTTCAACAAAATCAACTTTAGAAACTTCCAACTTCTTTATTTAAAGATTTATATCATCTGGATTTTTATTCTAACTAAAAACCATCATCTTCATCTTTTTATGTTTCACACAAAACTTATCAGACACTAACAAATTTTTACATGGTGATCTCACACAAATAAACTAAGACTAGAAGACCTGTCTTTTAAAAACATCATCCTTTCACAAACCTATAATTGTATAATGAATTTAATTAACTTGAAAAAATTTAATATTTCCATAGCATTATCTGAAATACATTGGGAAGTATTGTAACTTCCCATCCTTCTAACAACTTCATTCATTCAAATAAATCCTAAATATGATTAGAAACATTTGTTCTCCAGATCTCCTTTATTACTCTTTTTTCACAAATTTCTCAGATATCATATGATATGTGTGACTGAATAAACTCCAAGTCATCATTATATTTTTATTGCAACCATGAATACTCCAAAAAACATTCTCATTGTGATCGAATCTTTAATTCCATACTGAAGGTGAGTCCGATGAACCTTTTCTCTGAGAAAACTACCTCAGAATCTGATGATTTTCCTTAATAATTTTGATTCTTAAATACCTTACAAAGTTAATTAATTTCATTCTATTGACAACAAAAGACAATAATTTTTGGAAAAAATTCTTCCAGCTTCCAAAAAACAACTTCATGTCAACTTGGTCCGAACAAATATATTGTTAATTTTCACAGAGGTCATAATGAAAAAACTTCATCAACAAGGATTCACACATATAATATGATTGTGCTCAAATAGGGATGATGAACTCATGATGATGAAATTTTTTATATTATAAAATGCATTAAACATTACGGGTGATCAACTACAATATTTTTAGATGACCTAGAATATTGAAGGAATTATAAGGAAGAAAGACATGGTGGAATCAAACATACCTCAAACCAATACATGGTATACCTATTATGACTCAAATTGTATGGTTTCAATTTAAAATCGACAATTTATTAATGCATTGTTTTGTATTAATGGTTAATTTATTTCCTTAAATTATTAATAACATAAGAATTGTTTTTATACATGTGGATTATTTTTATTTATGTGTGATGGTTGTTCAAAACTTCTCATAATCTTGATAGATTTGAATTCATGGATATAATTGATACAATTGAAACATAGAAATGAGTTAAGCAGCCACACCTCAATCTGATACGCAGTGTCCTCAGTATGACTCAAAATGTTTGTTTTTAGTTTTTAATTTTAATTTTAGTTAAAATCACACATCACATACTCAAAACCAATAAAATAACTTTATATTGTTTTTATACTATTTTTTAATGATCCATAAGTCAATTTTGACTTATAGGAATTAGTTTCACCATCATCAGACTCATGGTGTAACCAAAATGACTCCATGTGTGTATTTAAATTGAAATTATTTTTTTGTAAAAAAAACTGGTGACATACTCAAAACCTATAAAACACATTTGGATGGTTTTTATTCTTTAGGATAATGATCCATATGTCATTTTTGATGTGTAGGAATTAGTTTCACCTCAATTCGGCATACAGTAAGACCAGTATGAATCAAAGTTTATGTTATCAGTTTAAAATTGAAATTTTAGTTTAGAAATATTATCACACAATAAAAACCCTGAAAAAACACACTAATATTATTAACAATTTAAGAATATTATTCATAATTTATTTTTGACATGTTGGAATTAGTCTCATGTCAAACAAACACATAACATGACCAGTATGACATAATTTACCTGTTTCTATTTTGAAATGACATTTTTTTAAAAACACAAGTGAAAAACTTAAAAAAATAAAACACATTAATTTTTTGTACTTTAGGAAAACAACCTACATGTAATTTGTGACGTGTAGTAACTAGTCTTACCTTAATTAGAAGAATGATGTGACGTGTATGACTATATGCGTGTCTTTTTATTTAAAATGGAAATTAATTTTTGTCAAAAAGAACAAGTGACATACTCAAAACCAAGAAAAAATACTTATTTTTTTGATAGTTTTGTAAGATTATTCATAATTCATTTTTTAGTAATCAATTGAACCTTAGTCTGATGCTTAGTGTGACTAGTTTGACTCAAAGTGTCTGTTATAAGTTTAAAACTAACATTTTAGTTCAAAAAGTGTGTCCCACACTACAGATTGAGAAAATGTGTTCTGGTTATCATGATAATTTTAATAAATGATTTTAAGTCTTTTTAAAAAAAATTAGTCTCACATTAAACCGACAAACGATGTGGCCGATATGACTTAAAGTGTGTGATTCAAGTTTGGAATGACATTTTAGTAAAAAACATAGTTGACATACTCAAAACAGAGAAAACTCATTAGTATTTTTTTATACTTTATAAAAAGATCCATAATTCATTTTTTATCTTTAGGAATCATCCCCACCTCAATTTGATGCATGGTGTGACTAATATGACTCCAAGTGTGTATTTTTATTTAAAATTGACATTATTTTTAGTAAAATGAATAAGTAACATACACAAATTCGAGCAATCACTTTTTTGATATTTTATAGTTTAGGAAAATGAACCATAAGTAATTTTTTCTGTTTTTTAATCAACTTCAACTTAATTTGATACATGGTATGACCATTTTGATTCAAAGGGTCAGTTATCAGTTTAAAATTGACATTTTAGTTCAAAAAGATTGCCTGCAACTAAAAACAGATAAAATGAACTCTGATCGTCTTGATAATTTAGGAAAATGATTCATAAGTCATTTTTGATGTGTTGGAATCGATATCATGTCAAACTAACAAACAATGTGATTGGTATGAATTAATGTGTGTGTTTCCTGTTTGAAATGAAATTTTAGTAAAAAACATAAGTGACATACTCAAAAGTGAGCTGAAACATCTGTATTGTTTTTAAACTTTATGAAAATTATCCATAAATCATTTTTAACAAGTATAAATTATCCAAACCTCAGTATGATGTATTGGGTGATGGGTATGACTCAAAGTGTGCCTTTTTTATTTAAAATTTATTCTAATCGTAGTAAAAAGAACAAGTAACATACTCAAAATTGAGAAAAAAACATTTTTATTATTTTAAAACTCTAGTAGAACAGTCTATAAGTCATTTTCAAAATTAATAAAACAACTAAACCTCAATATGATGCACGATGTGACCATTATAACTCAAATTTTCTGTTATCAATTTAAAATTATCATTTTAGTTAAAAAAGTGTTTCACTAATTGAAAATCAAGAAAACATGATTGAATTTTCTTTATAATTTAAGAAAATGATTAATAATTAATTTTTGGTGTACATGAATTTGTCTGAAGCCAAACTTCCACACACTGTGACTGATATGATTGAAAGTTTTGGTTTTCATTTTGAAATGGAATTTTAGTAGAAAACCCAATCGACATACTAAAAAATGAGGAAACAAGTTTGGATTGTTTTTATACAGTATGAAAATGATATGTAAGTAATTTTTGATGTTTAGGAATTAGATGAACCTAAATTCAAGGAATGGTGTGACTAGAATGACTCCAAGTGTGTCTTTTTACATAAAATTGACATTAATTATAGTAAAAAGTACAAGTTCCATCATCAAAATAAATCAAACACATTTATATTGTTTTCATACATTAGGAAAATGATCCATAGGTCATATTTGATGTGTAGTAATCAACTATAGCTCAATTGTATGAATGATGTGACTTGTATGACTCAAAATGTGTCTTTTTATTTAAAATTAACATTAACTTTCATAAAAAGGACAATTGAAAAAAATGAAAACTGAGAAAAATCATTTTTATTGTTTTTATACATTATGAGAATGATCCATAAGTAATATGTGATATTTAAGAATTGGATATACCTAAATCTGATCCATTGTGTTCTCAGTATGAGTCAAAGTGTCAATTATGAGTTTAAAATTGACATTTTAGTTCAAAACAAGTGTCACTCACTCAAAAATAAGTAAATTCCCTCTGATTGTCTAGATAATTTAGGAAAAAAATTCATAAATAATTTTTTAAATATAGAAATTAGTCTCACATAAATACAAGATATGATATGACTGATATAACCCAAAGTGAATGTTTTCCATTTAAAATTACATTTTAGTAAAAAACAAAAGTGGCATACTCAAAATAGATAAAATGCATTTGGATTGTTTTGAATCTTTAACAAAAAGATCAATATGTAATTTGTGACATGCATGAATCAACCTCACCTCAATCTAATACATGGCGTGCTCAGTATGACTCAAAGTGTCTATTATCAATCTAAAATTGACATTATATTTCAAAATGTGTGTCCATCACTGAAAATAAAAAAAATGAACTCAAAGTGTCTTGATACTTTAGGAAAATGATTCATAAGTCATTTATGACATGTACAAATCAGTCTCAAATAATACCGAAACACTATGTGATAAATATGACTTAAAGTGTGTGGTTTTAGTTTAAAATGAAATTTCAGTTAAAAGGACTAGTGACACACTCAAAACCAAAAAAACCTATTCATATTATTTTGATGCTTTAAGAAAAATATCCAAAAGTCAATTTTGATTTGTAGGAATCATCAACACCTCAATCTGAGGAATGGTCTAACCAGTGTGACTTTAAGTGTGTCATTTTATTTAAAATTGACATTTTATTAATGTATTCTTTTATATTTATGTTTAATTTATGTATTTATTGTATTACTAAAATAATATTGGTTTTCTTATATTGGTGGTTTCTTTTTCATTGTTTGTGGTGGTTTATTTGGAAATTGATACCACTATCTGGATTTTTTGAGAGGGGGTCATAGGTGCCAAATATGATGAAACATTAGTGTTTTAAAATGTTTGGGGATAGTAATTACAAATGTAATTATAAAAAGCATTATTTTAAATGTATATAATAGTTATTTATTTGTGATATAAAAATTATTTATGTTAAATTATTTATTTCAAACATGTGTATTTTCTGCAGTGTGCTGTAATTCAAATATCACAGTACAATATTAGGGGATTTATCAGTGCTACAAAAACTGCTGATAAAGGTCCCACTTTATTAGGTCTTTTTTAGCACTGATTATGGGTCCCACATTTAATGAATCTAAGGACATCAATGATTTTTTAGTGTTATTAAATACATTTTGGTGCATTTTTAAAAGGTCGAACAGTGGTAGTTTAATATTCTAAAGAAGGAAGTTGTATTTGATTTATATCTATCAACACACACACACATTACGTTATTGCAAGGGAAATGATGTAAAATATTCTAGGTGGCATGTTACATAATAAAAAACTCCCAAAATATCACATGAGTGTGGATTAATGTAGCTCATGATCCGAGTGTTGAGTTTCTTGTTCTTCTTGATGATATATATGTTAAAACTATTGATAATACTATTATAACATTCATATCATCATCATCATCTAATATTATAATGATACATGATGTGTATCCTTAACAATTTTTTTTTCAAATTAAAAACCTTCAAAAGTTAATGAAACATGGTCCTTAATAATTTTTATATTCCCATACCATTGTTAATTTCATTTTTTATTATCGGGATAGTGTAGGGGTTTCTCCAGTTCTATAGTAACTACATTGCCTTTATTAGTGTAAAAACTAAAGCTATGATAAACGAACCCTTTATTTGCATTTTATTTTTAGCATAGATATTGGGCCCCATTATCAACACTAAAAAACATTGATAAATAGGTCCTTTAAAAGAAATTTTGTTTTAGCATGTATAAATACCCCTTTATCAGTTCTTTTCCTAGAACCAATAGATGCATAATGATTTTTTGCACTGAAAAATCCTATTTTGAGCACAGTTTTAGGCCGATTATATAGTAGGGTTATATGTCGGATCTTTTATAGACAACATGAATATAGAGAAATATATATGTGATAGTGTAATAGATATATTACTAAATACATAGGGGAAGAAAAATGATAAATTAAGTTTATGTTAGAAATGATCAAAATTGGAGTTAGGGGGAGAGTTGGCACAAGTTCATGGGGGAACTAACTTTTATTCCTATGGAAACTAATGCACTTTATATGAAAGAAATATTCTTGTTCTGTAACATTCTAAACAATTTAATGGATCTATATAGGTATTTATAAAATATCAATAAGGTTTTATTGATGAATAAAATGAAGATAATAAAATTAAAATCAAATGGCTATTATGTTTTGATTTAATGTTTTCTACCAATGAAAATATGATGCATATTTCCAAAACACATTTTAGGAGGCAAAAACTAAGCTATGCTTTTTTATATCAATATCGAGTAATGAACTTCAACCAAATGAGTTGTTGACAATAAAAAAAATATATTTCTATAACATTATGAGAATTATATATGTTTTTCCGCTATCATTCATTGAAATCATGGTTAATTTTATAGTTTATGTAGTCAGGAAGATATAATGTTATGACACCATATATTTTAGATAGATGTTTTCCATTGATGGATATATAAATATATTGTAGTGGTGAATCAAAAATCAATGTAATCTAGAGGTTTTAATATGTAGAGTTATTTATAACAGAAGTTTTTGGTTTTTTTACTGTATTCCTATCTAATAAGGATTACGTGGTTCTTCCAAAATCTTGTCATGATAGGTGCATCAAAGGTGAAGGATTATCAAAAACACGATTATAGGAATCTCGGGAAAACCATAAACCAGATTATTGTTGTATGAATTCCTACATTTCATAAATAAACATACAACCATTTTCCAATCATTTTCAACCATATAATTCCCGTGTGTTGGTTTTAACCCCATGACACATGTTTTTAATGAAAATTATATCTATTAAAACTACTTATTGAGTTATTTTGAGCACAATACACATCAGATGGGCATGTTTCTAGCTCCTACACATCAAAAATAATTCAAAAAAAATTTACCCTTGATTTAATGTCAATATCCATTTGATTTCTATGGGTTTTAACCTTACATGATTGTTTTAGTGTTTCAAAACACTAAATGCATGTTTATGGGCATCCCTTGAAAACCATAACTCCAGTTGACGTGGAGTTAGTTCATAAGTTTTAAAAATTAGTCTATTTTCATTATCTTATTATTTAATGGCTATATAATTCCATTTTATATCACCCATGAAGCACACTTTTAAATACTTTTATATCTTTTAAAACTATGTTTTTATTCATTCTGAGGACAATGCACATCAGAAGGACCTATTTTATAATCTTATGCATCAAAAATAATTTACCTGAAATTTTCCCATCATTTCACATAAAATTTAGGCCATTTTATATGGTTTTTACCATCACATATACGTTTTAGTGTTTTAAAGCACTAAAAACTCATTTATAGGAATCCTAGGAAAGTCATTACTCAGATTGGCGTGACGTTTGTTCGGTCATGAACTGTTCCCTGGGGCCCATGCCGTGAATACCCCATGCCCGCCTCCCGAAGGCCAGAGGCTGGTGACTAGTTTGGAAGGTGTCAACCTGCAAGTGGGATGCATTAAACTAGATAACTATTTTCGCACACATGCCCAACCTAGTCCCAACTCACAAAAGGAAAATAACATACCATAGAATAAACTGAGTGCATATACAGCAGAAGGAAAGTGGTCTAGAATACAAACCAAAGAAAATTTACTGAAAAATATAAAGTGTAAAAAGTGCTCAGATGGCCATCTGCGGTAAACCCCACCAGATCGTGGGAGTAGTGAAGCTACTTGAAGCTGAATTAGTACGTCTTTTCCGACCTATCCTACTGGGCCCTTCCTGGTCTTAGGCCACCAAGTCCACCATCATAGCATATGTTCATCTCGTCTCCTAGAGAACCCCTATAGAAACACCAGCCATTTTCACCAGACAAAAAATGTGTGGGTGAAGCCTGTGCAGTGGTGAGAAACACAGTACATAGTAGGGACCCAAAAAAATAAGGAAGACTATAATACAATTCTCATAGTAAAGCATGAAACACAAGACATCTCACACCGGGTACATTCTAGGGTAGTAACAGTAGCATCATTAGTCAAAAACATCAAAATCCTCAGCTACTAGATAACTCCTCCCCTATTGAGTACAGTTGGTCTTCTAGGTCACACAGATCCACTTCCAACTAACCTTGAACTATTATGGTACTCATCCGAGATGAGTACCGTGGGTTTGCTAGGCCACATAGAGTCACTCCCCGCCGTGGTCCTGTCGAGTCACACAGAGCCGCTTCTCACCATGGCCGAACTGAGGTAATCTTCCTATTAAGTAATATGGGCATGTCGGGTCATACCAATTCACTCCTCACAGTGGGATTTCTTGGTCACCAAGAGCTGCTTCCCACTGGGCTGTCGTCGAGCAGTCTTCGGGTCTCAGCCAACCACAGTGTTCCATACATAGTGCGCTTGGGAGAACCGCTCATCAAGCTATGTGTCACATCTTGACATCCATGAAAGTCACTATAAATCATGTCAAAATATCTACCTCCTTGAGAGGGTCCCAATGCTGCAAACAAACCACCAATCAGAAGCACAGTTTGCATGATACAATAATTTTAGTAACCAGGGGATCAATTGCGATGTTGCCCGGTCCGACCCGGTCGAACCAACCCAACCAACACGGCTCAAGGGTTCCACATATCCCTATTCATTCTAACAAACCCGACCTGACCTCTTGTGGGTCGAGGTCTGTCAGGCCTAGCCTAGCTAGCGGGCCAAGCCCAAAAGACCTCACTGGACCCGACCCGATTTGGCCGAGGGTCCAGCCAACTGGGTCACCCAGTGACCTGGTCTAATCTGGCCCGACCCTGTAGAGGCATGAGTCTGGTCTACTGGGCATTGAGACCAGCCCATCCCTTTTGGGGGATCGGACCACCAGTAATGGGATTGACCACACGGTGTGGCTGGTGTGAACCCCTGGGACCCGGTAGCCAACCTCGTACCCTTCGATCTGAACGTATCCCACAAGGGTGAACCACACCTCATGCACGACACCTTCCCAATGCCATGTATGACTCCTACCATGGAATCCCTATCAATGCGGCCTGTCGGTGAAAGACGCCGCCTCCATGCAGTCGGTGAGGATGACTGCTACTACTGCAGGTGCCAGTGCATCGAGATAACATTCGGCAGGCTACCAGATGCGTTCTGCTGGTCCGTTACATGCACCGCTTGTGCCAATGGTCTCCGAGTAATAATGTATTTATCGTGAACCCTCAAAAATGGCCTTGTCATCACATTGAGAACATGACCACCAAGAACATATGAGCAGAGGTGCTCGATCCTTGTTTGTGTCTGCTCGGGCCCTCTGCGTTAGAGGTTTTCACAAAGGAGGGGGGGGGATTGGGGAGATTTGCATTCAATAATTCATGAGAAGGTTGAATTCCGAATAATCAACCCAAAAGAAAATTCACCCTCCCATTATAACGCAAGATTTGTGGATCAACCTATTCGTCGGTTGATCCGCGTTCATTATTTTTTCTTCAGAAAAATAATGGGTAAGAACTTTTAACATTAAAAATTTCTACGTCTTTGAAGTTCATTATCACACATTCGTACTTGAGGGGTTAAGATTTTGACGTCACTTCTTGACTGTGATCTTCAAAAGGTGTAATTAAGAAGATGAAGTTCCGCCAGCGTTCTTCATTCTTTTCTGGGGTGGAAGTCTATCAGAGGTTCACTAGAGAATCCACCAATTTATTTAATCCATATTTTTACCAGTGCGTTAAATTATAAACAGTATAATGTCACAAAATTTTCATTATTATGTGACGTCGTGTCATTGTGCTGTTTTATTTAAGAAACAATGTCATTATTACGCGTCATTAAAGTATCATTACGCCCCGAGTTTAACAATTAATTAACGAGCCTCATTGATGCGCATAATCACGACCCTGTCACTGCCACACAGCATCACCATCTGCCACTCCAAAGTGAGAAAGAAAATAAAACAATTTATTTAAATTATTTTATTATTTTTTTCAAAAATTTGGAAAAATAACTTTTCCGTTCGGCCATTTTTGGCTGAAGTTAAGTCATTTCTAGGTGAATCCCGACATTCTGAATTCAACGATGCCCTCATATTTTTGATCCAATTGAAGGTTTAAATGATATAAAATATTTCTCGCAAATTTACTGAAAGTACCTTAAAAAATGCTCAAAATCATATTTCAGGCTCTCCAGACCTCAGAATTACAGGCCATCGAATTTCGCGGTCTCGAAATAATTCCATATAAATAAAAACAATTATATGTAAATTCGAATATGTTACAAGTTCCTATGTTTAGAAAACAAATATACATTCATGTTTCTATTATTTCACCCCCATATGATAACTTTTTTTTTGTTTTAACACCCTGATACATGTTTTTAAAGACTCTAATATCATTTAGAACTTTTTATTAAGTAATTCTGATCCCACTAAATGTAAAATAGATCTATTGTCTAATCATAAACATAAAAAATAATTCAAAAAATATTTCACCATGATTTCATGTCAATATGAGGTATTTTGATATGCTTTTGACTGTTATATACATGTTTTAGTTGTTTGAAACACTGAAACTTCATTATGAACATCCTATGAAAACTGTAACTCAGATTGATTTAGAATGAGTTCCTATATTTCAAATAAATATCTAACATAATTTTCCTCTTATTTAACACCATTAAATTCAATTTTCTTACTTTTGACACCCCAATGAACGTTTTTAAATATATTGATATTTTTTAATGTAATTGTTGATTCATTCCAAGCACATCATGTTGGGGCGTGGAGCCCGGTGCTGTAGCGGAATTAGTCATTGCAGAAACACACAAGAGAAGAGAAGATTTCACCTGAAGGCCTTTCATCACCCGAAGGAATTTTATCACCCGAAAGGAATTTTACACATCACCCGAAGGATTTTTAACATCACACCCGAAGGATTTTTACAAGGCACTCGGAGGATTTTTCACTCGACACACGACACCCATGAACATACCATTTTTTTCCGTACCACCGATCATCACAACCAGGACACGACACTTGATCTTTACAACCAAGAGGACTTTCGATACATGGCACCGTCATAATCATCGTCTTCAATCATCGCCTTCATTGAAACGCCATCATCGTCGGCATCATCACATCTTCTTCATTTTTCTTCATCATCTTCGCTTCATACTGGTTACCGTAAACGCAACAACCCCTTTACCGCTCTCTCTTGGTGGCTACATCTTTTCTAGCCCACATTTCAAAACATGCTACCACATCTTCTTATATAGACATCGTGTCCATATTTCTATTTAATGAGTTCAAAATTCATAATCCCATCATTATTCCACCAATTAATATTGGGAAAAACTCTTCATTAATGTTCGGAGAAAATCCTCCATTAATGTTGAGAAAATTCCTCCATTAATATTTTCTCTCTCCTCATTATTTAAATTTTAAATCAATAAATCCCAAAAATCTCCACCTTGATTTAAAATTAAAATACTCCAAAGTCATATCCACCATCTGGGACAATTTGATCGCCAACTACACCAAGATCTGAACGTCAACCAATGAACGGAACATGCCGCATGACACCTGCGGCCAAGAAGACTTTCGATATTCCAGCAACACTGCTAATACCGCCATCATTTCTGATGACATCTGAGTCCTGAGTCCTTGATAATCCACTCCACCAGATGCTTGCAACCGTATTCTACAACCAATATATTCAACCAATCCCTCTAATACCACTGTTGGGGCACATATCTCGGTTCCGCAGCGGAATTCATCGTTGTTGCAGAAACACAGAAGAGAAGAGAAGATTTCACCCGAAGGCCTTTCATCACCCGAAGGCATTTTATCACCCGAAGGAATTTTACACATCACCCGAAGGATTTTTAACATCACACCCGAAGGATTTTTACAACGCACCCAAAAGATTTTTCACTCGACACACGACACCCATGAACATACTATTTTTTTTCGTACCACCGATCATCAAAACCGGGACATGCCACTTGATCTCTGCAACCAAGAGGAATTTTGATACATGGCACTGTCATCATCATCTTCTTCAATCATCGCCATCGTTGACACACCATCATCGTCGGCGTCATCACCTCTTCTTTATTTGTCATCATCATCTTCTCTTCGTACCGATTACCGCAAACACAACAACCCCTTTGCCGCTCTCTCTTGGTGGCTACATCTTTCCAAGCCCACATTTCAAAACATGCTACCACATCTTCTTATATATACATCATGTCCATATTTCCATTTAATACAGTCAACATTCATAATCCCATCATTATTATTCCAATTAATATTGGGAAAAACTCTTCATTAATGTTGGGAGAAAATCCTCCATTAATGTTGAGAAAATCTCTCCATTAATATTTTCTCTCTCCTCATTATTTAAATTTTAAATCAATAAATCCCAACACATCACACATCAAGTGTATTTCATGTATAATCATACACATCAAAAATTAATAAAACAAATTTTTTCATGAATTTTCATTAATTTGAGGTCAAATTCTTTGTTTTCACCATTACATGAAAGTTTCAGTGTTTTAAAACAATAAAAATGCATTTAAAGGAATCCTAGGAGATCCATAATACAATTTGACATGGAGTAAATTGTTACATTTAAAAAATCATTCTATAGTCATTTTCCAATTAGTTCATATCCATCCAATGCTTTTTTCTTATTTTAACCCCCTCGTGCATGTATTTAAATACTTTGGTATATTTTAAAATTCATTACACATAGAAACAATCAATAAAATGAGATTATATTATTTTAAAACATTATTTCAATATTCCATAATTCAATTATGAAACATTTGAATCAACTAAACATCAATCTGATAGATGATGTGTTTGGTATGACTTTAAGTGCATGTTTTTAACATAAATGTGCCATTTTAGTTTAAAACGTATATCACATTATTAGGACAAAGAAAACATGCTCGAATTCATTTCAAAATTTTTAAAAATGATCCATAATTCATTTTTTATTTGTAGGAATCGACCTCACATAAATTGTACACATAAAGTGGATGGTATAACTAAATGTGCATGTTTTCAATATAAAAGACTAATTCTACTTTAAAACACCCTTCACGTAGCCAAATCAAATAAAATGATCTTGAATTGTTTTCAAAACTTAAGAAAATAATCCATAATTCAATTTTTATTTGTAGGAATTGGCCACACATCAATCAAACACACTATGTGGGAGGTATAACTTGAAGTGAATGTTTTCAATAGAGAAGCATTATTTTAGTTTAAAACATCCATCACATTGTCAATGCTGAGAAAGTGAGAACATATTGTTTTAAAAATTTAGTAAAATGATCCATTATACATTTTTAATGTGTTGGATTTGACCACACATCAATTGATACCTGAAGTGGGAGGTATAAATCAAATTGTGTGTTTTGAAATATAAAAGTTTCATTTTACTTTAAAACACCTATCATATATAAAAAACTGATAAAATGATCATAAATTTTTTTCAAACATTAGTAAATATCTATAATTCATTTTTTAGTTGTATGAATCAACTTCATGTGTATCCAAAAAATGATGTGGTCGGTATGAATTGAAGCTCATATTTTAAATATAAAAGATTCATTTTATATTAAAACATCTATCACATTTCCAAAATAGATAAAAGAATCTCATATTTTTTTTGAAACATTAAGAAACATATCGATAATTATTTTGTGATTTGTAGGAATTGACCTCACATCAATCAGACCCACGAAGTGGGTGGTATGACTCGAAGTGTGTGTTGTCAATATAAAAGTGTCATTTTACTTTCAAAGAGATATCATATAGTAAAAATGATAAAAAAGTTTTTGTTGTTTTAAAACATGAGAAAAGTGATCCATAATTCGTTTTTGATGTGTAAGAATTGAAAATAGGTCAATCTGACACATGATGTGGTCAGTATGACTCATTGTGTGGGTTTTCAATATAAAAGTGTAATTTTAGTTTAAATGACTTCCCTAATTATGTTAATTTATCATTTTATAACATTATAGGGATGTTTGGATATACTATATATGAGAAAGGTGGGTGCTTACATAAGTTGAGACATATTATGTAGAAAATATATCTTGGGAATCAAAGGTTTTTAATTTGAGGACATGATAGAGATCATGGAAGAGAAAATTTTCTGGGAAATCAGGAGAAGGTCTCTTAGCTTTCCCATTAATTAGAAAATAACTACTTATGAAGGTAAAGGATGTCATCAATATATTTTGTAAAAAATTCCCTAAAACTATTCCGATGATGGGTGGGAAAATGTGATTAATTTTTTTCAAATAGGATTAGTGTAACAGTTTACATTAATACAAAACTCACGATAAAAAGTGCTTTCCTTTATCTGTGCTAACTAAAAAGGGTTAACAAAGATACAATTCATCAGTATTAAAAAACACTGATAAATGTAACATGTATCCGCACTTTTATTACCATTGATAAAGTATTTGGGTTTGTCTTAGTGGTAAGCATCCCGTAATCCTACATGAAAATGGGGGTTCAAACCCCATTTGGCACAGTATTGTAGTAGAGGCGGGTACTGTGTGGTACTATAACAAGAATATATTATAGAGGTACTATTCAGAATGGGCATTGGGCTAAAAAATTAGGGCATACAGGCCTTGTAATGTGCTACATGCCCACTGGGCCTTCGGGAAAAATATTTATGTTGTAATAATGCCGGTAGTTGGGTGGGTTATCCCTTGGGGGCTATGACCTGCCTTTCAGGCCTCTGTGTATGGTGTGTGTGTTTTTGATGTAATTATACCCTCAAAAACCTAATATAATATTATTATCACTCATAAATATAAGTGTTCATCAATACTTTTTTGAGTGAGGATAAAGGCACCTTTTAATCAGCATTGAAAAAAGGTATATTTATACAAAAAAATAATTCAAAATCATATATTAATATTTAAATATATTTATTTTGATAAAAATATAATATATTTTGTTAAATATGATTTATATATGGCTAAATATAAATTAAAACTTGATATATAAGTCATTTAATTAAAAACGGAATATAAAATTAAAATTATATATTTATATATATATTTAGTACTTAGGGGTACAATTACATTCAAACACACACACCTCACACGTAGGCTGGAATTATATATTATTATTATATATATATAATTTATTTCATATAGAAATAAATTTTTATGTATACATATATATATATATATATATATAATTTTCATAAATAAAATTTAAATAATACTAATTAATGTGCAATTGGGGTGACATCTGTGTTATAAACCCCGTAATCCAACTTCCAAAAGATCAAGGTTCAAATCCTATAAATCCCCTTGGGGGAAGAACAACATAGGTGGTGATGTAGTCATGATGTAGGCCTAGTGATGCATGCAGGATGATGTAAGCATGAAACTGCACTAGGCCTTCGGACCACATTCATGGGCCACCTAGCCTTATGCCTATGAGCTATATAATGGGTCTCCCTCAAACAATATAAAAAGAGGTATTTTGTTTTATAATAAAAATGTGGTTTCAGCCTAATTTTTTTAAGACTGACTAATGTATTATAAATCATATTTATATGTCAATTTTTTTTGAAAATTGTTTTGTAATTTAATTAAAAGTTAATACTAATTAAAAATATTGACTAATTAATATTAATGGACATTTAATTACATTTTGATTTATTAATGAATTGTATTTTCAATTAGATATATAAATCAAATAAAAAATATTTAATTGTTAATTAAAAATCACTAAATATCTTACTCTTAATATGTCATAGAATAATTTCACACTCATATATAAAAAAATAATTCAATTTTATGGAGATAAACATATACAAAAAATATACATTGTTCATATTATATTTATATATTTTTATTTATTACTATTTAATATTTCATACATTATTTTTTTAATGGTTAAATTTTATTCATTTTTATATTTATATTTAATATATAATATTTGATAATATTCAATATACGTGTATATATTAATTTATTCTTTATTAAATTTTTATTTATTTAGTGTTTTTGTAATTTTATTCATTTTTAAAATTTATTTATATTTATTGATTGAAATTTAATATATCTTTAATTTAGTGGTAATTTAAATAATTAATATGTTTATTCAATTTCATTTTAACATATATTAATTTTTAATTTTTAAAAATTTACATAAATAATAACTCTAAATTATTTTTTAATATTTTTCAATCTATTTATCATTTAATCAAATTTGACTCATTTTTAAGACTTTTTCATTTTATATTATGTATTCATTAATAATGATATGTTTTTTTAAATTTTTATATTATATTTATTTTAAATAGTTAATTTTTTAATATTTTTATACTTTATACATTTATAGTGTTTTTGTACATAATTATTAATTATTTTTTTTATTTTTATTATTATTTATAATATAGAAATATATTTAGTATACATATATCAATGTGTATAATATTTACTTAAGTATGATTTATATAAAATGAAATATGTATTTACATTAAAGAAGTCATATATTTATTGGATACAGTTTATAATTAAAATGTTATTTTTTTTCTTTGATTTAACATATATGAATCTTGTGTTACATTGATTTTAAACACATATATATGTAATTAATGTAATTTTGTATATAAAAACACACACAAAATATTTCTATAATGTATTCAAATTTTAATATTCATAGAATTTAATTTATTAACATAATATATTTAATATATATTTGGTTTTTAATCCAAAAATTTTATTATTTTTCAATTTTTTAATCAATATATACTTTTTAATAGTTTTTTTATCATTTTTTCAATTTTTTCATTTTTAACATTATATATTCATTGATAATATTTAATATATTTAATAATTTTGTAATTTATTCATTTTCATTTTTTTATTTTTAATATTTTGTTTTCATTTTTATCCATTTTAAATACATATTTATACATGTTTATTCATTAACATTTAAATTTTTTTAATGTGGTTTTAATTTATATAATTAACATGTATTAATTTTCATTTTAATATATATATATATATATTCATTTATTATTTTTTGAATAATCTATATAATTAATAACACTTATTCATTTTTTAATATTTTTACAATCTATATATTTTTTCATCATTAAATTTTATTCTTTTTTAGAATTCATTCATTTAATATTATTTATTAATATTTATTCATTTATAATTATAATTATTCTTTTATTTTATATTTAATTTATTAATATTTTTTTAAAAATTTTCATCTAATATTATTTTAAATTTTTTCATTTTTAATATTTTTATACATAGTTATTTATTAACATTTAATGTTTTAATATAGTTTTAATATAAATATTTTATATGAAATCATCTTCATTTTTAATTTTTTATCAATTTATATAATTTATAAAACTTATTCAATTTTTTTAATATTTTTGAAGTCAATTCATTTCTAGTTATTAATTACCAGTCATTTATAATATTCATATATTAAACATTATTTATTCCTTAAAAATGTAATTATTTATTCATCTTTTACGATATATTAATTTTTAATATATTTTCATTTAAGAGTTTTTAATTTATTTCATATATTTTTTATATTAGTGATTTATAAAAAGAGTTAATAAAGATAGGTTTTATTAGTGCTAAAATAGAAAGCACTGATAAAACAAATATTTATTGGCGCAATCTCTAAGCGATGATAAAGATATGTTTTATCAGTGCTAATAGTTAGCACTGATAAAGATTATTTTAATCAGTTCTTTTTATTTTAGCACTGATAAAACCTATCTTCCTTAGTTCACTTTGAAAATCATTGATAAAACCCTTCTGTTCTTTTAAATTAAACCTTAATAGAGAATCCCATCACTCATGTCATTCAATCTCTCATGGAACTGAACCTTTTTCACTACTCTCCCTCAAGCATCTCAGATTAATAAACCCTCTCAAAACCTTAGGTATTTAATTCCTTATTCTTATTTTTAGTCCACCTTACATTGTTTTCATGTTTTCAATTTCCCTAAAGGGTTTTGGTTTGTTGTGTGATCCACGAAACTTGTAGAGGATCAAGAATCATTGATCTCCATCACCTCGTGCTCCCTAGTCTCACACCAAGCACATTGTCTCATATAAAATGACAATAACAACAACTTGTAATTAGTTTTTCCTATTATGCATGGAACAAATACAATACCACAGAAACGAAAACTATAATAACTTTGAATTTGGATTCCCATTTTGTAAAATATGACTATATTTTCTGTTTCCTTTCTTATTTTTTTTATTTTTTCTAATGTGTATATATATATATTCATAAGATAAATTATTGATGAAATGGATTATATTGGTTAGTGATTTGTTTTTTCAATTATTTTCTTTATACATTATCAAAAAAACTCATATTATTGTTGAATGATATTTGGATTGGTAAATATCATAATTCTTATACCTTCATTTGAAATCATGTGTTATGAATTATATTTCAAAATTATTCATTTTTTACTATACACATTTTATTACATAGTTATATATCAAAATTCAATAGTTTTTGTGTTTTTATTCATAAAAACAAAATCTTATTAATCCTCTATTTTAATGATCATTTTCTTAAAGTAAATTTCAAACAAAAAGGCATAATCCTAGTTGAAATTACTACTATGATATTTTTATAGTATTTTGCACAAGTGCCTCATCCTGGTCGGTGAGATCTTGGAAAGTGCATCCAAGAGACCCAAGATCAATTATGGGAAGACACATATTTTTGGGTCACTATAGTAGGTACTGTTCGGTACTGTAGTAGAAAAAAACTATTCATCCATTTTGGATTTCATGCCCTGATTTGTTCCTTGATCCCTTCAAGGGCTTTGAGCCACCCATGGCCTTCAAGACAATAAGGATTTCAGGCCACCTCATGTTCTTCAGGCCACCCCAAGGCCTTTTGGCCACATGAAATTGTTCATAAATGGACCAGGAAGACTCTATAAGGAGAAGACTTCAGATGAGTATTCAAGATAAAGGAACATTCACTAGAGTAGAGCTAAATTATTTGGAAGAATGAGATGGTATGTTAATTTTCATCAGGATGAGCACGTGAATTCATGATAAGCCTAGCAGAATGACCATGCAAAGGTGGAGAGATGATATCATGATGTAGACACTATGGAGGACCAGTTCCAAGTAGTTATAGTCTTTATTATTTCCTCTAAGACCATTGGGTCATGTAATGTCATAAAGCCCACGGTCCATGTAGGGTTCCCCTTAAACCACTAAAAGGGGGATTATCAAAAATTAATAAAAATAGGAGGCCTACAAATATTTTTAATGTATTTCTGTGACAATGTGTCAACATGGATTCTTTGGAAAAAAGGAAAGCTACGATCTAATTCAAGACATGATATTTTCTAAAACCCATTTCCTATAATTTGAGGTTTTAATATTCTTATAATAGATTAAGTTTATGTTGATAATTAATGTCTTCATGGGTTGGATAATTATTTATTAAGGTTTGGAATCATTTATGTAATATAATAAATTCATTATTACCTTTTAGGGTATTCTTTTTAATAATATCATATATATCAATGATTATGTTCCCTCAATAGAAAAAATTTAGAATTATCAAAACATGAATTTACAATTTTTTTTATAATTTCTTATATAGAAAATCCATATCATTGAATGATATTTGAACATATATTAAGTTTTCTAATATAATCTACTTGAATTATTCCTACAAACTCATCTGAATTTTTTTTAACACTATTTAATTTTTAGTTAATAAAATTAAAATATGATTTACCAACTACAATAAAATTTATTCAAAACAATCTTATATCTCAATCAAAAACATTTTCAAGAAATGTAAACATTCCAAAAAAAGAGAATGCATACAATCAAATTCTGATACATTGTTTATATATCAATTAATGTATACATCATACGCATACATTATGTGTATTTACATATTTTTTGTAGACATTGAAAATTATTAAACCTTATAGGATGAATTTGAATTGAAAATGGATGTACACTAATTTTTTGAAAATAGAGTTTGAGGATGGAGTTAAAGAGTTATTCAAGTTTATAATAAAGCATGAATATGAATGCACATGAGCCTCAGCCCAGTTGGTGAGGACTCTCTACGTGCATCCAAGAGACCTAAGATCAAATCTAGGTGGATGCATATTTCCGGGTACTGTAGCAGTATTGTAGCAGGAACTGTAGTAGTACTGTAGCAGCCAGAACTATTTATCCATCTGGGCCTTTGGGCCACCGGTTTGGTCCTCAGGTCCTGAAAGGCTTTCGGGCCACCCAAGGCCTTCGGGTCAGTTGATTCTCAAGGCCTTCAGGCCACCTTACGGCCTTAGGGTCACCATAAGGCCTTCGAGCCACATGAATGCATGCCTCAGACACACTACAAAAAAGGAGCAGCCCTAGAAGAGGATTAAGAGCAGGTGCACTCACCAGAGTAGTGCCAAATGGATTTTTCGAATGAGAGGGTATGGATATTCCATCGGTAACAACCTGCACTTGAACGAGAATCCTAGCCAGACGATCATGCAAAGGTAGAGAGCTACTATCCGGATGTAGATGCTGGGGAGGGGTTGTTCCTTGTAGATAGTCTGGTTAAATTTCCTTAGACCTTCAGGTCATGTATTCTCTTAAGCCTATGAGCCATGTAATCTATGAGCCTATGGGACTTATAAGGGTTCCCCCTCATCCCTTTAAAGGGGGGTTATCAAAAATAAATAAAAATGATGGCCTTAGGGCCATTTAGGAAAGCATGCATATGAACCTTCGAAAATCCTCTGTCTATGTCTACATTTTTTATTCAAGAAATTTTTTTCTGGAAGAGTAAAAAGAACATTTTCTTTTCCAAATAATTGATCAGGGCTATAAATGTTGAACTAAAACTGGAGAAAAACTTAATGTATATATCGATTTTAATTATATTGTGATTTATGGATAATTTGGTAGGAATACCAGTGTAAATAACAATGAAGAATATATATAAGAAATGAAAATGGAAAGTAAATTTTTACCTTCATGATTGTCCAATGTTTTTTGGGAAGTTAAATAGTGGTTCTATGAGTCCAGTATATACCAATTTTACTACATATACTACATATTTATCTTTATTGAACTTATATAATTTGAAAACCAGCAGTAGACAGAGCAACATCGGCTTTTCAGAAAAGATTATTTTCCTAAATTATATTCTACCAAAATAAAATGAAATTACTTTTTAAACATATAAAAATAATAAAATGATATGTTCAATCGTAATGGTCTCTAAAAAATACATTCATGTCGAAATGATTGCAAATTGTTTTTCAAAGACCCAGAATCACATAGAAAATTCCCTAAGTGTAATGTGAATCAAAATAATAAAAATGAATCAAGTCCTTCAAAATAATTATTTTACATTATTATCATTGTAAGGTTTAGTTTACTACATGGATGTCATGATAGCACTAGACAATTAAAATGACACATAGATTTAATAATTGAAGATGGGAAACTGCATCACCCAACAGATTCTCCTTAGTGGAAGAAAATTGATTATGAGTATCGTAAATTTGTAAATGAGTCGAGAAAAATATTCTTTGTGTTATCTATAGATAGAATAAATCATGTTGGTGTATATATTAGTAATCATAGTATATAACCTATTATGTTGTTAAATTAGAACTTTCCATCATGGTTATGAATGAAGAACAAATATATAATGTTGTCTCTACTTATATCTGGGAAAAAAACCTAGTAATGATATTGATGTCTATTTGGATCCATTTATCGATGATCTAAAATTGATGTGGGATATATTTACTACATTGTGGGATTCTCATATAAGTATAGAATTCAAAGAGATATCCATGTTGTATAGGATGATAAATGAAATTCTTTCATGTGTAAATTTGTTAGGATATAACATTAATGGAATTTTTGGGTGTCCTATTGATGAAGAGTAGACACACTTGGTAAAGTTGAAACATTCCTCAAAGACATTGTTTTTGGGACATCAAAATTTTTAAACTTGATGACATAATTACCAATCATGTACTATAATATTTGATGGTAATACATAATAAGGTACAACACTATCTCCACTAATGAGTGATCAACTATTTGATAAATTAATAGATAACAACACTATTTTTGTTAAACCATTTTTTGAAACACCTTATAAAATTAGGTTTGAAAGCATGATCAATTTTCTTGGAATTTATATACTATAATTTTTTATACATCAGGCATCTTATTGATTTCACGCATGTAAAAGAAAAATTTAATAGTTTTGTTCCCATATTACTAAATGTTACTGAAAAAAAGATAGCATTAAGTCTAGGTTGGACAAGATTGACAAGGGGATAAGGGAAGAGTTGGAATAGGTAAAGGATGAAAGGTGACATTCTCTTCCTCTAGTATCATACATGCTATCCAAACAAGAAAAATGTCAAATTTTAAAATTCCTTAATGTTTTAAAAGTTCAAATGTTGTATTAATCAATTATGAAAAATGTTTTTTCAAAGAATAATATGAAGTTATAGGGTAAAAAATAAAATGACTGTCATGTTTTGATTAAAAAAATTAGATTGTAACAACCTAGGTAGTTGTAGAATAATTTATTTATTAGTATTCTTGATACTAATTCCTATAATACATAATTTATTATATGGTTATTTATTTTAAAGCATTAGTTTTTCAATTATAGAATTATTCTTTGTCAAAAATAAATTCATTTTTTAATTTTTAATGTTGAAATAATCTTGTTCTGAGTTTTTTAGAATTTTCTGAAAAAGTTTAATTTCTGGTGAATAGTAAAAAATAGTGTTTTTTATACGGTATTTTTATGAAATCATTGAGATATTATTGTGATATAATTTTTTTTTTAAATTTATTTAATAATTAAATAATTATATTATAAGATGAATATTTTACATAAATAACTTTGAACATGAAAATTATATTCTATTCATGATAAGAATAACATTTATTGTCAGGGACGATGTAGTGCCTGCGTTGCATTAGAAATGACAAATTTGGTTCTTTTTAAATAATAATTGTGTGCTAAAAATTATTTTCAAGACTCATTTATTAATTATTATTAATTATTGATGGTTTTTGATGAAAATTTCGATGTTTATAGGTATATATCATTTATCTTACCCAAATGATCGTGCAATACTTGCACAGGGAAGGAAAAGACAAAATAAAAAATTTAAGATGTTATCCTGACATGTATTTGAGTGGATCTAAATAATGAAAGAATCTATAAATTATTTTTAACTTAATAAAAAAATTATGAAATTAATTTATTTTTAATGTTAAATAATAAACATTAATGTTTGTCAAATGATGATGCAGTGCTTGAACAAGCATAGGAAAAATAAATAAAATGTTTTTATTAAAATTATAAGAATTATTAAATAACATAAATTGTGGGTAAAACATTTTATATAATTAATATTCTACTATTATATTTATTTGATTCATATTTGGGACATTTTGGACCCAGATGGGTAACTTTATTCCCTTTATATGTTTTTATTAAAAAGAAGGACAACTTGTTCACACTATAATGTTCAATTAGTATGGTATTTTAATATGTGTTTTATAGAATTTTCATTAGAATAAGAAGAGTCCTATGAAATATAAAAAAATTATATTCTTTATATAATTATATTTTTAATTTTTAGGTTATAAATAATTACCTTAATGGAATGATCACTTATGATGCAGTAAATATTTAATTAATGAAAAAATCAAATTAATGATTTTTAAAATAGTCAAATAAATATTATTTTGTATTTTTAAGTCCATTAATTATTTTTATAGGTAATTATAATATGTAAAATATATAGAATTTTTTTTATTCTAATTAGAAACTTTGTTTTGATGGGTTTAAAGTCATGATTGTGACTTTTTTTAATTGGAAAGAAGTCTTTTTTCCCTGAATAAAATATTTTATTAAATTATTTGAAAGTAAAAAAAATTATGTACAAGGAAAAAATGATCATTTTCCTTTAAAAGGGGGTATAATATGATTTTTAGGCATTTTTTAGCTCTTAAACCCTAAAATAAATATATTATATTTTAATAATTTGATTAATTCCTATGTTACCCCTCACTTAAATTATAAAGGAGGCTCCCTCCTTCACAAAGTTTAATCACCTTAAGCCTTATTTATTATATAACCTCTAAAAAATTTACTTATACTCTTCCATTTCCACATTGTTGTGATTTTTTTCTCACAAAAAGACCACTTCCAAGAGCCTTAAAGAGGTTCTCATGGTAGAATTTTCAAGAGTTAAGACTCCTTCTATTTCAAATTCTTTCTCACTTATACCTTATCCTGACCTATTATCTAATGATTCCTAAAAACCCCAGTATCATATATATACTATAATTTTATTGTGTGTATGGTATATTCATCGTAAAATCTATCATATTCTCCCTTTATTCTTAAATAATAAAATCACCATCCATGGTGCGTCAATTCACTGCCTTCGTGGACAATGATTTTTCATTTCCCTTTTACCCAAATAATAGAAATATTATTTTCACAAGTAATTGATATAAATAAACTATATATATATATATATGTTATCAATTCTGGATTATTATTTCTTTTTTCAAGGAATTCTATAATAAATTGGCCTTGGAAACATTAATAAAAACACATCCAAAACAATGAAAATAACAAAATATTGTTAATAAATGGGTGGAAAATGTTATAAGAAGACCATTTAAGGTATTATAAACATTATTTTAGTTATATAATATATTAATAACACTATTAAAACAATTATACAGTAGGTTTGGAGAGATTTTAAGTAAGTAAAACTTGAGGTAAGAGACTCTTTAACTAAAACATTATTTTAAATGTTTTAAAGATGTATTCTTTTAAATTTTTCTATTCTATGTCCATTTCTTCCAAATGGTTTTTATGAATTTTTCAATGTGGTTAAAAATGTTTTAATTTATCTTATGTGTTTTTAAAATTTATCCTTTTCATGTATTATAAAAGGGACATTCCTTTTAAAATTATTTTAAATTTCTCTTTTATGAAGTTCAAAAAGGTTGTTCTTTTATAAGATATGAGCGGTTTCTATGATTTATTGAAATTTTATTACAATTATTTTTCCTTTATAAATTTTCATAGTTATTTTTTATGAATATGATTTCATTACTATTTTTTTGGTTTTTATATTTATGAAAAATTATTTCTACAAAAAAGGGTATTATCATATCTCCATGTGTTTTTCTTATGAATTTAAATGAGTTATCAAGAGTTTTATTCATGATATGTTCCTTGGAAATTTTTTATTACTGATTGATCCAATTATATCTAAGGATATGTTATTTTTATTCCATTATAGCTCAAGATATGATGGGTTGAGCCTCATTATAGCTCAAGATGTGTTGGGTTAAGCCCATTATAGCTCAAGATATGACGAGGGAGCCCCATTATAGCTCACCAATGTATTGAGTACTATCGAGATGTATTTTTAATGAATGATAATTCCATCTATAAGGGATAAAGTAATATTGATATGGTAAATATTTCCCAAGGAAACTAAATGATGTTTCTATGCCTGATTATGAGTTTTCAAGAAAAGGGGTTTTAATGGGTTTTCATGTTTTCATTAGGCTAATTATTTTTATTTCTTTCTATACCTTACTAATATTTTTGTGATGATACCATGTTTTTAAATGTTTTTTCACAACTTAAAAGGATATTTAATATAAATAAAGAAGTCAAGTTAAATATTATGAAGATTTTCCAATGAAATCATGGTTTATTTTAAAAGGTTTTATTTTATGAAAAAATTGATACTATTTTATTAGTATCCTATTTCTATGAATATGGATTGTTATTTATGTATTATGTAAAAATTATCTAAATATATAAACCTGAAAAGTTCCTCAATGTTAAATAATATAATTTTTTGACTAAAACTCAAGATTCTGTAATGTTTTAAGGATGGGTCCTTATATTTATGTTTGTTGCTTTATATTGCATTATTCCTAAAAAATTATGATATACATTTACATGATATTGATTCATTTTCAAAGCCATAAGCAATAAATTTATAGACTTAATGAAGTTTTCAATCATTAATAAGGTGATTGTAGTCATATTATGTGAATTATAGAGGTTCTTTCTCCATCATTATTTGAAATAATGGTCAACCTAAGGGTTTAATTGGTTAACGAGATTGAAAAATGTGGGAATGCCTATTACCAATGGATGTAACCCCATTAAACAATATATGATGATTTGGAAAGGGTACATCATGAATCAATGTTGTCCAGAAGGTTTCATTGCAGAATAATATATTTTTGAAGAAGTTGTTGAATTCTATAAAAATTACCCATCAAATGTTGATCGCACTGGATTCCCAAAAATTATCTATAGAGGATCCCTTATAGGAGAAAGGATTTCCAAAAGATATGTTGTTACAATTACTATCATAGAGTGGGTTCAAGATCACCTTAATATTTTACATAATAGTGTAGAGTTTGTTCCATATGTTGAATCCCATAAAGTAATTATTAGACATTTGAATCCATCAAGGGTTGAAGAAAGGATATCAAATACACATAATAAACCTTTTATAGAATTATTACAAGATAATATTTATAAATATTTATCTAAAAATTGTAATTCAATTGTTGACTGGCTTTGATGGCTAGCTAAAGGAGAAAATGTAATTTTTTTATCTTACATTGTTTTTTAATTAATGGTTATATGTTATATATAATGGAATAATATGAACATAGTATGATAAAATAAATGTACTTCCTCTTTTCATGGATGTGATGTTCATATCTAATTCCAATGATAGAAATCCAATTTATTTAAATATATCAAATTTTGGAATCATTAAAAAGATATATGAGTCAGATTATACAAAATTTCAAGTTCATCTTTTCCATTGAAAATAAGTTGATGATAGGAGTGCAATGAAATTTGATGAATTGGTCTTCATGAAGGTTAATTTCATTATTTAAGGTAGATCCACTCATAATGGCACCACAAGTAGTGCATGTACTTTATGTCTCAAATCCAGATAAAATAATTGGTCAATTTTCCCATTGGTGACTAAGACAATCGTAGGATTAGATGAAAATTCAATGAAGGAGGACCCATTCGTTGGAAGATCAAAATCAATTCATAGAGATCCCAATGTAGAAATTTTCTTGTACGTTATATGGGATAAAAAAGAGGGGATTTGGATACTCAAAAAAATAGAAAAATCCTTTCCACATTTAAAGAAATAAATGCATTTAATGAACAAGTTAAGGTTTTTTTAATATAGTATTGTTTTCCTCAAAATATTAGGTGTCCAAAACTAAATTTACAAAATTTAAATTAAAATTTTAACTACTAATGAATAAAATGACTTATTCACCACATGATGTTACCAATCCCGAGGAAGAACAAACTGTCAATGATGAAACTATAAAATTATTAGGGGATAGTCATGTGTTGATGAAAAAAATTGAAATATAATCAATGTGATAACTAAAAATATAAATGAAATAAGGGAAGGTAAAAAATTTTAGGTTTGATGGAATCAATGCCGAAAACCAATTGACCCAAAAAAAGAAATTTTCAATAGTTACATTAGGCTCACAATGAGAATTCATGTGCCAATTGATAGAGATATATGTGCAATGTTGTGTCTTTATTTAAGACAGCTATATGGGATGATATTATGGTAATGATATGATATACATTCTATATTTTTTCTAAAAAATATATAGTGAAACATTGATTTAATTTTCATCATCCCATGCAAAGTTCATTTATTTTAGAAAATTTATATTAAAAATGTGATGTAATGGTCTCTAGAAAATCTTATAGAGGATTATATACACTTATTACAAATTATCATCTTAGTGATGTTTAGAGGAAAGTAAACCCCCACCCACAATTAACATATTCACACATTATAAACTAGAAAACATGGAAATCAATAATTAGTCACTATGATGAATAGTCATTTCAGTTTAATTGTAATCAATACTATTTTATTTGAAATAATATACTTTATCCACTTTGATTCCAAAAAAATTAATTTATGAAACAATTAAGGAGTACTGAAAATAACTAACATTCATTAAAACCCATATACCCAAACTATTAAAATATGATGGAGTTCTCTAAACATAAGATGAAAATGGTTAGTATTTTAAATCTATAATAAATTTTGTATACGATATAAAAAACACATGTTATTTTATATATATGAAGTCTGATGAATCAATATTTGAAGCCACTTCAACCCCACATCGTGTTCTATAAATTTTTTCCCTATTAAATAAATAGGATAAAATAATTAATATAAACACACAAGCATTATGAGAATCATGTGTAAGTATAACATAATAGCAAATTTATTGTGGTTTATAATAGTATTACATAAAAATATTTATTTATGTTCATATTTTTTTATATGGTTTATACATAAGAATTGGAATCAACCATACCTGTAGAAAAACTAATTTGAGTAGATTTGAAGGGTCCCTAAAAATATGGTCACGTTTGAGGTGTAGGTTTTATTGTTCCACCTCCATCATATTTCGAGAAGTAAAATCTATAAGGAGATATATATGAGATGATGAAAATAATGCACATCCAGATAGGTTCTTTGAAATATATGGTTTTCTAGTTTGGTTTGGTGGACCAATATATGTGAACGGAACAAAGTGAACTGGTACTAGAATAACGATCATTATATAAAGATCCAGACAACCCCACTAGTTTTTAGGCTAGACATTACCCTATACTGCCTAACTTACCTAAGGTAATTGGTTTTTTCATTACTCTTTATCCTAAATGTGAATCAAACAAATTATGATAACATGATGTTTTAAAAATTCTATAGGTTGATTTTTTATGAGATTTATATCTATTAACACCCACACCATGTTGTGAAGGGTAAAATGTACAAATTCCAAGGAGACTTGATACATAATAAAAAACTCCCAAAATATCACATGAGAGTGGGGAATGAATAAGATCATGAGATTAGTGTTGAGATACTTATTATTCTTGAAGATCAGGATGTTACTACTATCAATAATTCTATTTTAAATTTCATATCATGGACATATAATAATAGAGAGATACATGAGGTGTGTCCTTAACTATTTTTTTTCAAATGAAAAACCTTTAATACTTGATGGAGAAATTCTTTAACATTTTTTTTCATTATTGTACAATTGTTTTTTTAGATCACTATTATAATTCTATTGTGGGGTCTGGTCTAGTTCTGTAGTAGTTGTATGGCCTTTATTAGTTCTAAAACTAAAGAACCGATAAATTCCCCCTTTGTCAATGTTTTAGTTTTAGCTTTGATATAGGACACATTTATCTACTCTAAACAAAAAAACATTGACATAGGGGGCCTTTATTAACACTATCATTTTAGTGAGGATAAATATACCCTTTATCAAGGATTTTTTTAGCACTGATAAAGGCATAATGATTTTAATGACACTCTAATTTTTAGTTCTTTTTTTCACTAAAAAATCCTAGTTTTAGGAAAGTTATAGACTGTTCTATAGTAGTGTTTAATATCAGGTTTTTTATAGATATCATACTTATAGAGAAATTTATATGTGACAATGTAATGAGTACATTAATAAATAAAAAAGGAAAGACAAATGATAGATTTATTTATATTTTAGACATGATTGAAATGAGAATTAGGGGACATTTGGAACAAGTTCAAGAGGGGAAATGAAATTTTCCTCCTCTATAATCTCACACACTTTTCATAAAAGAAAGATTATAGTTATGTAAAATTCTAAATAGTTTAATGTATCTGTTGAGGTATTCATAAAATATTAATAATGTCATATTGATGAATAAAATGAAGATAACAAGATTAAAATTTCTTGACTATCGTGTTTTGATTTAATGTTTTGAACCCATGGAAATACGATTCATATTGCCAAAACTTTTTGGGAGAAAACAATTAATATGTGATTTATTAAAGTCAATATTTTGCAATTTATGCCATCTAAATATGTTTTTGATAATAGAAAAATATATTTCATAAACATTATGTGAATTATATATTTTCTTCCCACTATCATTCCTTGATATCATGGTTCATTTGAAAACTCATTTAGTATGGGAGATATGATGTTATGGCCCAATATATTGTAGATAAATGTATCCCATTTAATTCTATAAAAATAAATTGAAGTTTCTTATCAGAAATTAATACAATCTAGAGGTTTTATTGGAGAGTTATTTATATGATAAAATGGTGGATTTTTAACTGAATACCTATCTGATAAGGATAACATAGTTCTTGAAAAATATAACTTGGATAACCGCCTCAAAGGAGAAGGACTATAAAAAATATTTTTTATAATATTCACCACATATTATAAATATTAACACCAATGTTTTTTTAATAATAGTGAAGATGTTGGGAAATATTTTTTAAACTTATAAAGACATTTAAAGGGTTTTGAATCTTACAAGGGATGATAATCAGATATCCAATACGAACATCCAAAAAAATATTACTTATTTTAGTAACTAAATTTGTAAAGAGTTATCTAAAAATTATAAATCAATTTTTAGTAAATTGTGATGGTTATACAAAGGGAAAAGCATTCAAGTATTATTCTATAATGGATACACAATAAATAATTATATATTTTACACAAAGAAACATGATGAATATAAAATAGTTCAAAATAGTGGGGTCACTATTATGGCTGATGAAATTCACATATCAAGTATCAATGATAGTAATCTTATTTATGTGAATATCATATACATTGGAATCATTAGAAAAATATTCGATCTAAACAATATATCATTTAATGTGACCATTTTCAAATAGTTATAAGTTGTTAAAAGAATATTTGATGAATTGAAATTTGTAAATGTGAATTGAATTATGGAAGGAAAAAAATATTTTCCCTTCAAAATGGAATTAGAAGTAGCATAGATTTGTCTATTCCCATGATCCTAAAAATGAAAATCAGTCCACTTTTCTCTTCTAAATGACATGAAATAGAGAATCAAGGGTTAATTCATCAGAGGAAGATCATTTCATTTAAGAATCATAGAAATTTCAGTTTAGACCTAGTTGAGATGAACACATTCATGTTAGAGGTGACCATAAAGAGTGAATTTGAATAATTAGTAATGTGGGAAGGTGACATAAACTATTAAATAAAAATTGGAAATTGTGAAAGGCATGTATACTGCTATTTTATTTTTTATATATAGTTTGTTTTCCATTTATATGTTTGGTAATCAATAATAATATTATGTATAATAATTTTTTATCTAACTTTGTATACAGGAAATCCCTTGTTTTCCTCAATATTCTGCGCATGCGGATAAGGAAAAATAAAAAAAAATATATTTTTACATTTTATTTATTTATTTTAAAACCTTAAAATCTCATTATTACATATATTTATTTTAATTAAATTCAATTAAAACCTTGTTTTATTACCTAGAATATTGAATACACTATATAATTAAAAAATAGGGTTTCTTGTGAATAGGTATATATAATCACGTTGGTATCTTATTTTCCATAAATGTTTAATACTTTTTTTTAAAATTCAACCACCACACCAAGAAAATAGAGCTCATTTTGGTATGAAAAAAATAGATATTTGTTCATACTAAACATACTCATGTTACATGGGGTGTTGGTTAGATTTGAAAAAAATACAAGCTTGTTATTTATAATATGATACCAAGACAATTGGTGGAGAATTATGGATATAACTTTATATATGAACTATATTAAAAAAATTGTTTTTAATTTTTTATGTATTATATCTATTTTAATATTAATAGTTTTATTTTTTAGAAGATACTTATATGAAAATAGCGTAGTCACTAAGTATTTTCAAGTTCATAGAATTTTACTCTATAATTTTCCTAATAATTTTAAAAAATTGATATATAAATCTTAATAATTATATATATTGTTCTAAAATTTTGGTTGAATATATAATATGAAATATTAGTCATGTTGTAGCTATTCTTTTCCATGATTACTTAAAATAGGATAGTAAATTACGTAAAATGTAGATTTTATTATATGAAACAAAAATGCACCATCCATCAAAATGGATGAGAATTTGGGAAACATGTTTTGTTGCACAAAACACAAACCACATGCATTCCAACTCAAACTCTAACCAAAATGACTCTAATTTATACCATTATAATAAAAAAAGAGATAGAAAAACATGGGCATGATTACTCTGATGTAGTCTCCTTGTACATCTTTTCTTTGAGGATGCGTTTCTCCATGATCTTCTTCATATGAAGTCCATCAGTTCACCCTACACACCAATCATTTAGACCTCATTAATAGAGGGACATAGTATTCATGGGGGACTTACATAGATCATTTGGTGTAGGAGCTGATGGCATAGGGGAGTTTTGAGATACACTTTATAGGGAGCCGTCCAGTGAAGTTTGTTTTGATGTCAGGAAAGCTCACTGCTTCAGTCTTTAGGTTGGCTTGAAAGAAGACCAATACAAGGATAATAATTAAATTGTGAAAAAAGACTTATGAAATTGGATGGGTAACCTAAGTGTAAAAAATAGAGAAGAATAATATATGGGGACACATATTTTAATTTGGAATTATCCTATAATGTAGAGGATTAAAATAACCACGAGAAAACTCTGAGAACGTCCATTGTGAATAAGATAGTACAAAAATCCAAGTAAACATCAAGACATGAATTAGAAATGTAGAGTAGAAAACCCAATGAAAAAATATACACCCTAATACACCTCCATAACTCTCTGATAATAGCCTTATGAAAAGAAATAATCCTTTGGAGATTAAAACCAAACACTCATCTTCATTTCAGCACCTTGTCGCACAACCCAATATTTCCACTGCTTTCTACTTACCACACCCTAAAAAGGTTTTACACATATATACTACATGAAACATAACTAATTTCACCCTCTTCATGAAGTGTCACTACCCCCATTATTTATAATATCATGTGTTCCCCACATATGATTCAAAAAGGAGATAATAATATCTCCAAACAATCCTAACATATAGTAATAATACAAAAACAATGAATCATTTGAATTTTAAAACATTATTTTAAAATTTTAAAACACCCACGAAAAAATGGATAAAACCCATCAATATCTCCCTTTTAACCTTCAAATAATGATATCTCATCCAACAATATCAGTTGGAAAGAAAATTGGTTGGTATCACACAAACCATCAACCACAGGTGAAAATATGACATCCGTATTTTTCATTTATAATGAAAACATGAAATATCCCCATGTAAAAGAAATCCAAATGATGAAATCTTTTTCAAACATGTATCTACAAAAACAATACCCTAATAAAAAAATTCACTCCCCCATTATTTTGATCGCCACATAATCTAAAGAAACTATAGGAATTAATTTCTTCCTCTGCTCAACATCCTTTGAGAAGTCTGAAACTCTTAACGCATCACCCCAATTATTGGTTTTAATTATTTATTCACCAGTGGAAATATCAGAATAAAAATAATTAGGTGTAAGACTTGAAACACCTGACCTGGCATGCTTCAACTTCCAAAAATTCTTCATCTTAGTCGACAATCTTTCAATTATGCATGATGATTGCCTTTTCCAAAAATCCAACAAAGTCCCCTTCACAATAACATTATTCAAAACACTAAACACTATTAAATTCCTCCAATAACATGGATCCTATATTCATTCTTACAAATCTACTAACATCCCTCTTGACAAGGCCCATATTTCATTTTCAAACTAACTTTAGAATCTATCAGTATCACAAGTACAAGTAGAAGACAAATTTTTCTGTATATTGTGAACATGTAACCCATCTTTCAAGAATAACATATAGCCTTCATTAATCATGATACATATATCACCAACCCCAATGAAATTATTTGAATCTTTTTTCCCATATTCATAATATAAAATTTTCCTTCTTCATATGAAGAATATAATTCCCTCTTTAGTGTAATATGGAATGATTCTGCTGAATCAACCATAAATTCCATGTACATATTTGACCCATGAAAATCAATGTCAACTGAAAGAAAACTACCCTCACACTGAATGAGTCTTACACTAGTATCATTATAATTAGTTTTTTGTTCCTTTTTTTTCTTCCTTATGTTTTTTCAATTTTTAGATGTTTCTATTCACATGAACCTCATTATCAAAAAATAAGCACTTAACCATTCTTATTGTATTTGAACAACCACTCTACTTAACACTTTCATCTTCCATAGCTAGAATAACACTATTTATTGTAGATTCACCATCATTAGTCTTTCAATAAGTCTTGTTCATTAATAAAAATGAAATCATATCATCAAAAATCAGTATGTATTTCCTGAATTCAAATGCTGAGATGTGATTATCATATGATTATGGAAATGAAACCAAAATAAAAAAACTTTTTATTCTTATTATATTTGAATAGGAACCACATTACGTTTTTCATTGATCTCAACCACCACCTAAAATACCTCCATTAGATTTTTGGTAGACTCATCTAGAAGGTTATATAAATCTCCATTTTTTGGAATTCACAAATGATACAATCATTTTTTCAGATACAAACGATTTTTGAGTGATTTTTATTTATACATAATTTCATGTTTCACCCATATCTCCACCAGATCTGTTATATTTATCACTTCCCATAGAGTATTGTTATCCAAATATATCTAAATCATGCTTGTCACTAACTATCTCATATCATTAAAATCACCATTTCTCTCCATCTCTGGTTTATCATATTTTTTCATGAACACCTTCAATGTAATCTCACAAACTATATTAATTTTAAATATTTACTTCCAATGTAAAAAATATTTTTTCCCATTAAAATGTTCATTGAGGGAAGAAATACCATTACGTGAATCACCCATATCTAATCAACAAAAAACATCGATAACCATCTCTAACACCAGTTATTGGGTCATTGGAAAATTGGTCAGAGGATAATTATTAAATTATAAAAAAACTTCTAAGAATAACTAATGTAAATGACATGTAAAACCAAATATTAGTATAATAAATGGATACAAAGATTTTAATATGAAAAAAACCACTAATGTGGATGATTAAAAAACCCATGGAGCAGCTCTGAGAAAATCCAATATGAATTAGAGGGTACACAATTCTAAGCAAACCCTAATATTTGAATTGAAAATATATAGTAGAAAAAACTCTGTCGAAATCCACAGCCTAATACACCTCCATAACCTCCCTTATAATAGTCTCATGAAAAATATTTCACTCTTTATAGATCAAAATTGAACATGTGAAATCATTGAAGAACCTCATTTCACAACTTGATATTGCCACTTCTCACTGTTCCCCATTCCTTAAAAATTATTCCCACAAATTTACTACATGAGACATCACTTCTTGAACTCTCTTATTGAAAAAGCACTACCCCCATTTTAAAAAACCTCATGTGTTACCACTTTTTGTTTAAAAAGGAGATACATATATCTCTAAACAATCATAGAATCATAAAAAAGACAAAAAATAATTATTTTAATTTTTTAAAATTATCTTCATATATTAAAAAATTCCCAAGAAATGTGGGCTAAACCCCATCAATTTATGGTGTTATAGGCCATCTTATGATCTCCCAAGGTGTTTGAATAACTATTTAATGCCTTGATACCAGCACATCATGTTAGTGGCACAAACCCTCTTTCTCAAGGTATTCCAGGAAGGGAGACACGACTTTCACCACACCACTTCACATCAAATATGATCAAACACGATTGAATTGTTGTTAAAATATATAATGAGAATCCTTGACTTATTTTTGGTGTGTAAGAATTAATCACATGTAATTCTAACATGCAGTGTGGATAGTGTGACTGAAAGTGCATGTCTTCAACATAAAAATGATATTTTTTTTGAAAACATACATCACATAAATTAAACTAAGAATACTCACTTAGTATCACCTAAAAATCTATGAAAATGATCATTGATTCAATTTTATCATGTAGTAATTTACACCACATCATTATGATGCATCATATAGTTTGAATAACCTCTATTTATTTTTAATTTTAACTGTTAAGTAAGTCAAAAATGTGTGTCCCATACTCAAAATGGAGAAAACACAATCTTATTATTGAAAAACACTATGGAAATGATTTTTGATTAATTTTTGATATATAGGAATCAATAGCACATCATTTAATTGTTTTATATTTAATTCATTTGTGATCTTTAGAAATAAAAAGAACTTCATATGAACATGTGGTGAAATCAAAATGACCTAAATATTATTTTTCCACTTTAATTGTTAAATAAGTTCACAATGTGAATCACATATTCAAAACTGAAAAAAATCACTCGGGTGGATAGTGTTACTGAAAATGCGTGTTTTCAATATAAAAATGGTATTTTTTCTCAAATATTTCATCACATACCCAGTAACCAAAAAAATTATCCCATATTGACTCTAGGATAATTATCTTCAAAAAGTTTGTGACCTATAGAAATAAAAAACTACCATTCCAATGTGCAGTGAGTCGACATAACCTAAAGTGTATTTTTTTAACCATTAAATAAGCACAAAGAACACATCACATACTTAAAAGAGATATGACATGATAGAATTATTTTCAAGATCCATAAAAATGGTCATTTAATTATTTTTGACATATAGAAATTAATTTCATATCGTTCAGACGCGTGGGTTGATGATGCGATCAAAGGTGGTTTTTTCAATATAATAATAATATTTTCATTGAATACATGTGTCACATATTCTAATGACTGAGAAAAACATCTATAATTTTCATGAAACACTTGATTTCATAGAATCACCCACTACCATAGATTTTTCTTTATGTAGTGCCACCATTTAATAGTGCTAAAAAAGCACAGATAAAGGGGGTATCTTTCTAAGAACTAAAAAAGCACAGATAAGTGTTTCATTTAACAGTTCTAAAAAAGTGTTATTAAAAGTACTCCTTTATCAATGATTTTTTTACATTCATAATGGTTCTCCATGTATCAATGTTTTTTAGTGATTTTAACGGTATCCCCATTATCATCACTTTTTAGTGGTGCTAATAAGGGGGTATTTATCAGTGCTTTTTTACTATCACTATTAAAGTTTAAATTATATAATTTTTTTACAAATCTTTAAAAATAATACATTAAAATAAAAATATACTTTTATTGAAATATATATAATAATTTTTTATTAAATGTGATTCATATAAGGATGAATACACATTTACCCTTAATATATAAGATTTTAGCGAAAAATGGATTGTAAAATTATTTTAAAATTAATATTAATTAATAATTTACTAATTATTGAGTAATAGTCATTTAATAACAATTTGAAGCTTGAAAAAAATTAAAAAACTAATAAATGATATAAAATAAGTTGAAAATGTTACCCATACTTCAAACATCCATTACATTTTATCCAAGAGTCATTTTGAGCTCTACCACATATAAAATAAAATTTGTCAAACAATATCTAGCCCTAAAGATCAAGGGAAACACCCGAAAATATTTTTTGAGGCCAAAACCTCTCATAAGGCCTCTAAAACTAATTTTTTAGTCAGGGTATCTTGATTTTTCAACATTTGATGGAATTTTAGCAACAATTAAGGGGGGCAGGGGGTCTTTTGCCTTTTTTAGTGGGGATTAAATTTATTTCCATATATTATAATCATATATATATATTATAATGTCCAAAATAATATCCATTATATTTAGAGTTAAAATATATGAATATTTATATACCTATATAATGTGTGTGTGTATACATATATAATTTTTTGTGATTGTATTAAAAAATTGATATATATTATCTATATATTCTAATATTTGTATATAAATATCAATAAATAATATATTTAAATAAATAGAAATATGTATAATTATATTTATGGATAGGAATATATACAAAACATACATGTATGTATGTATTATGTATGTATGTTGTATATATGTATGTATATATTTATTAATTTATAAAGACACAGAAACAAAACCTATTTTATAAATGTACTTAAAAATAATCATATAATCATATTTTAATATATGAATAAATATATAGATAAAAAATATATCTATATATATATATGTCACAAAATGGAGAATAATCAAATTTGGAGGAGTGGTAAGGGTCGATACACATAAAGGAGAGGTATCAGATTCGAATCCAAGGGGAGGTAGGGGCACAAAAGTGGCTGAAGGAGGTGTCTAGAGTTGTTAATATAAGAAGACCTAGTACTATTAGGGGGGGGGGGGTAGCATTTTTTAAGTGGGATTCAACCGTTGATAAATGACATGATCTCTAGAACCATTTTTTTCAATTTTCATTTTTTTTAAAAAAAATATTTTTTTATCTTTTATCAATACTTTTATTTTAGCACTAATAAAAGGGGAAATTTATCCAGGCTACAAAATTCTGATAAAAGAAACCTTTTATCAATGCTTTTGTTAGTGCTGATAAAATGGACCCCCCTTTAACAATGATTATATCAACAAATATTTCTAGCATTGTTAATATATTTTTCTAGTACTATTAAAAGTGATTTATGTAGTAGTGACCCCAGCAACACCACCCGTCCTTTCTGAAGGTAAGTCTTACATGGTGCCACACCCTTAACCATGTTAAAGTAACCTACTTGAGAATTTTATTTTCCCAGATTCAAGCTCACTACTCCTCGAAGAGTTCAATTTTTTATTATTATAAACATATCAGAAAAATTGACTTAAAATGTCATTAATTGTAATAAACTTATTTTTCTAATCGGTCCCTCTCATTTCCCGAATGGAATTGGAATTAAAATTTTGTAAGTGATTTGACCCCCATTCTAATACTGAATATTTGTAAGTTTACATATTTTTACTCTAACATTAATAATACTAAAAAATAGATATATGATTATGAATAATTATATATATATATGAATAGAATTTGGGTTTGATATATCATTTGAAATATTAGAGATATTATAGATCTCTATTTCCTTGAGTACATAAAATAGGATATTTACTCATGTACAATGAATAATTCATTACATAAAAACACAAATTAAAACCATTAGAAGGGATTGGAATTTGGGACATGTGTTTGATTGAAAAATATTCAAACCACATGCACAAAAACTCGAACTCAGACCAAAATGAATCCAACAACCAAAGAGACACACAAAAATGAACATGATTACGGCGAAATAATCTCCTCATACACTGCTTCTTCAAGGTTGCATCCCTCTATGCTATTCCTCGCATGAACTTTGTTCTTTTACCCTAAAAAACCATAATTTAGACCTTCTTATGAGAGGGATAGAGTATTCACGGATGACTTAATTGGATTGATTGGTAGAGAGGATAATGGTGTAGGGAGTTTGAGCCCAAACTTTCCAGGGAGCCCACTAGTAAAGTCAGTTTGGATGTTGGGAAAGATCTCCACTTCCGATTTTATATTGTTGTAGGAAATCCTATAGTCTTTCCGGGTGGATACAGTGTTTTTCAATGCCTTGATGCTAGTGCATCACACTAGAAGGGTTTCCCCATTGGGTTTTAAGTGGATCGATCCTGAGATAATTATTCAGTTGCGATAAAAGAATTTTGAGAATTGACAATGTAAAAAAAGCGTAAAACCATATAGAAAAATAATAAATGGGGGCACATAAATTTATCAATAAAAAAACCTCTTTATGAAGTATTAAAAACCCATAGAGCATCTCTGATAAAATACACTATGATTTAGAGAGTAAAAAATAAATCCAATTAAATCCCAACACTTGAATTACAAATACAGCAAAAAAACTAGTGTGAAAATTAATACCGTGATACAACTCCATAAACTCTCTAATAATAGTCTATGACAAGAAATCAGTCTTTGGAGATCAAAATCGAACATGAGGTATCATTGTAGAACCTCGTTGAACAACCTTATATGCCTCTACCTATTTCCATCCACACCTAAAACTATTTACCACATATTTCTCTCCTTTGGTCATTATGCACCACAAAATCGTCTGTCTTTTTACGTCATTATCTCCACTTTTATAATAGTTCTTGTTTATCTCACATATCTCCCACAAAAAATTTATATCGAAATACCTCATATCTCATGCGGGAATACATGAAAAGAGGGACACATTTAAAATTTGAGAAAAAATTATCACCTATATATATTTTTAGAACCACGCGGGATAATACTCGAAAAATATCCCCCCTTTAGCTTATCAAAGATAAAGATGTCATCTAAAAAACTCATTTGGAAAGTAACCTGATTTTTATCACACCAACCACCATCCTATATAGATAATATAGCTGCCATATTTTTCATCTCTAATGGAAATATGAAAGACCCCATTTAAAAGAAATATCAATATCTAAGTCTTCATTATACCTATTTCTGCACTGTCTTGCAGAACAAGACTAGAACAAACACTTGTTACCCTCATAATTGTGTTCGACACATAATATAGAGCAGCTACATGAATTAATTTTTCCCTATTTTCAACATCCTCGGAGTAATATGAAAATCTTAGTGCATCACCCCGATATTTGATTTAAATTTTTTCTTTACTAGTGGAACTCTTTGAAGAAAAAGAATTAGGTGTACGACCAAAAACTCCTAACCATACACGCTTCAGCTTCCAAACATTACTTACCTTAGTAAATTGTCTTATACTCATGTACAATGATTTAATACGCCACAAATACGATGAAGTGCTGCTTTCAAATACATTTTTTTACATCACCACATGCCTTTACATCCATCCTGTAAACTGTTTCATCCATTGTACCTCACTCATAAACATCGGTCCTATGGAAAACATCCATCTTCCACTAAAAAATGAAAACTTGAAACCATCAATATAAAGTGAAAAAGAATATAAGAAGTTATGTTGTATTCCTAGAACATGTCTCACATCTGTCAACATCAGGTTACAACCTATATTCACAGTGATACAAATATCACCAACACCAATCACATCAGTAGAATCTCTATTTACCATATTCAATATATGAAAGTTTCCTACTAATTTAAAATAAAATAATTAACTATTCGGTGTAATATGGAATGATTATTCTAAATCAACCACTCATTAATTATAAAAACTTTACCTATGACAATCAATGCCGAATAAAAGTAAATCACCCTCACCCTAAATAAGACTTATGTCAGTATACCCAGAATTAATGTCGCGCACCTTCTCCTCATCTTTATAATTTTTCAAAGCATAAAAAGTTCTATGAACATGATCTTGTTTATTAAAAAAGAAGAATTTGACCTGTCTTCTAGTCTTTGAATGATCTTTATGATTACAGTGTCCATCTTCCACAACCAGAATACCACTGTTACCTGAAAATTCACCATCATTAGTCTATTATCGAATCTTTTTCATCACAAATAAGTAAATCAAATCATCCAATGTTAGTGAATCTTTCCCTAATAGATGTTTTGTGAATTTATTATCCTACGAATCAAGAAACAGACACAAAATAATCATTTCTTTCTTTTCTTATTCTATTTTATCTGGTACCACATTAACTTTATCATTGATCTTGACTGCAATTAAAGACAGCTCAATCAGATGTTTTGTGAAATATTCCATAATGTTACCTAAATATTCATTATATGGAAATAAAAAAAATTATACAATAATTTTTTAGATATAAACAATTTGTGAGAGATTATGATTTAGACCTACTTTCAAGCTTCACCCAGATCTCGTCCAGATCTTTCAGATTCATAACTTCCCAAAGAGTATTATCATCCAAATATATTTGAATCATGCTTGTCACCAAATCACTCATATCATTCCAATAACCATATCACATCATCCTTGATTTATCTAATTTTTTCTATAATTCCTTCATTGTCTTCTCCCAAACCAAAATATTTTTAACTATTTTATTCCAAACTATAAAATCAACTTTACCATTAAATGGTTCAGTGTGGGAAGAAATACCATGGAGTGAATCACCCATATTTAATTATAAAGAAACACAGATAACCTCTTTTGATACCAGTAATTGGGTTTGAAGTATAATGGTCCTTATATAATTATTCAGTTGGGAAAAAAGACCTATGAGAATTGCCAAGGTAAACAAAGTATGAAATGAAATAGCAGAATAATAAATATTGACATAAAAAATTATCTTGAAAAAACACTCCTTGTGGAGGACTAGAACACCATGGGGAAGCTCTAATAAAATAAAATATGAATCAGAGAGTGTAATAAATCCAAGTAATGCTCGAGACTTGAATTTAAATATGTCTCTTCCCACTACCTCCCATTCAATAAACTATTTCCTATATATTTCTCTCCTTAGGTCCCTGTGCACCATAAAATCATCTCCCTTTTTTAGTCGCTGCCTCACCTTTTATAAACCTTCATGTTCATATAACCTATACCCCCAATTATTTCCCTAAAAAAATATATTGAAATATCTTATATCTCATGTAGGAATATATAAAAATAATTCAACCTTTAAAATTTGAAATAAATTTATTACCTTTATAAAATTTTAAAATAGAGTGGGCTAAAATTCCAACAACCCCCCCATTCATAAGGTAAGTCAAGCATGGAACCACTCCATTTTCCACACCAGTTCATATCAATCCCACCTCCTTGATAATTGTATTTTTCTTGAGCACAACCATCACTATCACCAACACCACCATATTCAACCTGACCATTGTTTTCTTTTATATCCTTCCTTGGTGTGCGTGGATGCATACAATTTCATGGGATAAGTGTTGTGTGTAAGGTAGTAAAACTCAACAGTCCACTCATTCATGTTTGAGGGTAACCCAAGCTGTATTAGCACAAATCAAAAACATCCATTATTGACCAAATTATAATATAAGATCATATTTTATCAACATTCATCAAACTACTTTATAGTAAACAAAATGGATACCATCCCACTCTAACATATTCAACATTTATGGAATCAAAAAAGTGAAACAAACCAAAAATATATATATTTACATCATTATACCAATTAACATTACAATAATAATAATTAAAATTCTAAATTAAAATATTTCAGACCAAAAATTCGTATTAGTTCAGTCATGGACCAAAAAATTAAAATTAAAACCATCTACAGTAAATTTAAATTTAAAAAAATAGATCTCATTATAAAAATTATAAATGAAAAAAACATATAGTGAAATCTTGAATTAAGGCTTTCAACACCAAAACTCACCTTGAGATGAAGCAACAATGAAGTATATGCAAAATAAAGGTGAATCCAAACATGGTGTTGAAGTAGGGAAGTCAATACATTGTAGGGGAATCAAATGAAAAGAAATGATAAAACCCAAGAACCCACCTGATTTTATGTGCAATGCAAGTTTGATGGTTTCTTATCCCCAATGCAATGTCAGGTCAATGGTCATTGCTCCCCAATGTTATGAGTGGTTGACCAAGAGACTATAGTGTACTGGTTCACTTGTGGTTGGTTAATGCCATCATAGATACTGTTTGAGGAGCATAGGAGAAGACCATGGTGTGAGGTAAGAAGTGTAGAGAGGGGAAGAAATGGAAATTTGAAACCCTAGGTAGTGATGTTAAATGATGATAAGAGGATAAGACCAAGGTGTATGTAAATAAGCACATGGAGGTGAAGAAATGGAAATTCGAAACCCTAGGAAGAGGAACAACATGAACCAGGTTGGTTTAAATCATCTAGAATTTTCAATCAGAAAAACATATGTTGGTTTACTGATTGGATTCGGCGATTCTGTGTGAATAAAAAAGTTTTTCATGAGTCTACGTTTTTGAAGATTATTTTTCACAATAAATAATACTTAAGAGAGTTGAACTGGATTTAACGATTAAATTCTTAAACACATATGATTATATGAGTTCCTCCACACTTTTTACAACCTTTTTAGTATATTCCATGAAGTTATGGGCATTTTATAGGGATGAGGAACCCTGGGTGGATGTTGGACACATTTTTAATGTAGTTTGATGAAATTTATTGTCTATGAGTGGTGGGTGATGGGTTCATCTCTTACTCAAAATGTCAAAGAATAGCTTCTAATACAAAACTTAAATAATGGAGATAGAAACAACACACAACTCAATAAATCCACATATTCTTAATATTAACTCAAGATCATGTTTCCATTTTAGTGTGGGAAAGGACATCAAAACATGAAATTTATTCATTAACTAATTGTTTTTTATATTATTAATTCTAAAAATTGCATAATTTTATATATAATTTTTTTTAATAGATTAAAAAATATTATGTATAATTAAATAAATTCAATAATCACAGTTAAACTTTATAAATTTAGAAAATTAAATAATTGGATAATGAATTAAAAAAAATTAAACAATTAAATATTTCAAGATTTTTTTGTAATTATTATTTATATTTTAGAGAAATTTTAAAATATATAGTAATTGGACATTATAAAATGACTAAACTGTGTGTTTTTTAGGAAACTCCCATCTCTATACCTTCTTCAAAGTTACCTCATTAAACCCTTTCCAATACCATTATCATTGATATAAAAACAATAACATAAATAAAATAAATGACTTGATAGAATTTTTTTATTAATAACATATATAATCTAACTAATTTTAAATTTCAATTAAAAAAACTAAAGGTTCTCAAAAACCTAAAGATTTCCATATGGAAATAATTACCCTTGTATCACTTTATTCTCTACCCACTTTTGAGATGTTTCATTCCAATTTTTTGGGAATATTATTTTTTTAATGTGATTTCAAGTAAATTCATATTGTAAATCATAATTTTTTTAAATATATTGGAAATGAATTTTTTGTATGTAATAAGGGGAAACTATTATGTATACATTATGGTCATGCCTCAAACAGTATTAAAAATACCAAACTATATTAGCCAAGTATCAACAAAGTAACTTAACAAACCCCATTTACACAAATTTATAGAGAGATGGTCAAAACATATATGTTTTTTGGAAAAAATTTATTTAAAATACATGGAAATGTAATAATATATTTTAACTAGATAAAATAGAACAAATTTATTAGATTATCTATAATTTTGATTAAATGTAAAATTTATTATTGTAATGGAAAAACCAATGGGTTTCCAATGAGGATTTATTACTGCTAATATAAACTATTAGAATGGGGGATAAAATAAACTGAGACAAACTAACCAAATTGAATCAACATAAACCAATTAAATTTGACTTAAGCATGCGATTTAATTAAATTTTGTTGGTGACTATTTAATAATTCAAATTTTCAATTCAGTTCAGTTTTGGTATGATTAACTATTCACAATCATTTGCAACCCAAATCGACTAATTAAATAAAGTATATAAATATTTATAGAAATTGAAAATGATGAATTCTTTCCATTTTTTAATTAATATATAATATAAATTATTTTTTATTTTTTATTTTACTGGAACATGATCAAACTAACTACTTGAAAATTCCATATTTTCATTTTCTGATAATCCACCTTTTTTTATTCGCTTAAGAGGTTTCTATTTTTAGTGTCATAAATAATTATCCCTTCAGTACAATGAAAATTTTGAAATAAAAATAATGTGAAAAATGTGGAAAAAAATAAACATTAGATGTAACATGGAACCCCCCACAATGATAGGGGTAAAACCCACATAGAAAAAGAATGATCTCACTTTAGTAAAATGTATGTACACACTCACTCTCAATTATAAAAAGAAAACCCTCAAAATATTCTTTATTGATTATATGGATAAACACCTCACAAAATACTACACTCAATCTCGAAGGTGTTTTTCTTGAGAAGATAATGATGAAAAATGTTAGGGAGATCCCTTTTAAAAGCATTACCTCAACCCCATTTGGCCTCTTCCTCAATTTAATGTATTTTACCAAATTAAATGAGAGAATAAAGGTAGGGTTTCACTAACTTTGAATTAATTGAACATAGAGGCCATTATTATTGTTTTATATCTCTAAATTTCTTTCAACATATCTCCCACTTGGTGATTTTATTAAGTACCAATCACATCTCCACAGAACATTTTTTTATCCAAAACATGCTACTCATGTCTTTGTAAGGATACCCAAGGATCTAAATCATCTGATCTTATTAGAGATAATAGATTTTTTCATGAAATATTCCATATTTTATTTAGTGTGAATTTTATTCATATCCAAACTTCCTTTGTCCACCACATCCCGAATAAAATGATATTGTATGCCAATGTGCATCATCCTCCCCACTACTAATGCATACAACACTATATACTTTTACATCATCTCTACTTCACTACTATGACTCATCAAGGAGGATAACTTGAAATTAAAGGAAATAGCGGTAGAAATTGGATTACAATATTTTATATTGATGCATTTCAAGACTTTTATCAAGCGATTATTCTATGATATCAAAGTCTTCCCATTTATCTTTTCTCGGAGGATCTTCATCCCAATAGTCTTTTTTCTGAGTCCCAACTAAATATCAAATTCCCGATCCAACTATGCCTTTTTCTCTCACATGTTATCATTTTTGGGGCCTACAACCAACATGTCATCCACAAACAACAATAAAATGATAAAATAATTTTGATCAAGACCCTTGAAATATTCACATAGACATGAATTAAGTTAGTTGTATCTAAGGATCATTATATAGGAATAAAATATATTGTACCAAAACCTCATTGCTAGTTTGGGATTATACAAAACTTTATTCAACATACAAACCAATTATTCTTTACCATTATTAGAAAAACATTATGGTTGGATAATATATATTTATTCATCAATATCACTGTGGAGAAAAGATGTTTTCACATATAGATAATATAGATGTAGAGTGTATGTAGCACACATCACTATAACCTCTCAAATATTCATAAGTCAAAAAATAGGTGAAAATATTTCATTGAAATCAGTACCTTCTTTCTGAGAATATCCTTTGACTGCCTATCTCACATGATATCCTTCCACCTTGTCTTTTTCATCTATCTTAATCTTATAGACCCACTTGTTTTCGATGGCCTTATTTATCTAAGATAATGGAACAAGATCTAAAGTCTTGTTCTTGTGCATGAATTCAAGTTCCTCTTGTACCACCACTATTAATGAAGATATATCCAGACACTGAGTTTCCTTTACAAAAGATGACAAATTTCCATCATTTATTAATAAGAAATAAATAATATTACGCTCAGTGACATAATTTTATTTCCATTTTAGTGCTATTTTTTCTTGATTTCACTAACGTATTCTAGGATCATCTAGTACTTGATCATCATTCTATGGATTTTCCTTAGAGGAAACTAGTTCTTCCTTTGTTTTATTATATATGTTGACTATTTTAGTTTTTTACACTCTTTCTATGTGCCTTTATTAGTCATAATTTTCACCTTAGCTTCTTCAAAAATGACATCTCTAATGATGATAAATTTTTGGGCAGTGGGATCCCATAAATGATACCCCTTCACATAATTAACATATACCTTGAAGATACATTTCCTGGATCTCACATCCAATTTCAATATTTCATGGCCATTAAATAGTTCATGTACAGGAATCCTAAAAGTATGGAGTTGGGAATAGTTAGTGGGTTTATGATTACACATCTCCATTAGTGTCTTCAGATCAATTTCCACTTAAGGGGACTAACTCATCACAAAGTAGGAAGTATTAACAGATTCTGCACATAATTTATTGGTAACTCCTTTAGTGTTCAACATCACACTTGTTTTGTTCAACATTGTTCTATTCATCCACTCTTCCACTCTATTCTACTTAGGGGTTTATGCCACCCTGAACTTTCTCTTAATACTTTATTGTTGAGAAAAATAACCAAACTTCTCACTTTTATATTCTCCACTATTTTCATTACTCAAACACGTGATCTTATTTTTAGATTCAAGATCCATCCATGATTTGAATGTTTTGAAGAATTAAAAGAACTATACTTTCCTCTTGAATTAAAAAACTCAAAATCACATAGATTAGTCATTAATAAAAGATAAAAAGTACCTTGATCCTCTCAAGGATACAACTACTGCTATCCAAATGTTGTAATAAATCTAATCCAACCTCTCCATTATTTTTTCCATTTACATTCCAAACTTCAACCTATATTTTTTAATCAAAAGAAAATAATTAAAAAATAGTAAGGATACCTTCATAATACAAAATAGAAACTTCTAATTTAAAATAACATTTAGGACTCATTCATATACATGGACAAGATTGTTACAATGTAACATTGTCAATGCTTCTGTCAAGGTTGTTAATGTGTCAACTTTCACCACTTCCTTGTATGTTTCAACCTTAATAATATAAAATCTCTTTGAGATCTTCTCAAACTTCATTGAAACAAGACCCCCCTTAAAAATTCTCATCATCCCTTTCATTGTGTGTGTCTTACATCCGATATCATTAAATTGTCCCCTGGACAAAATGTTCTTTTTAAGGCCCTTCACACGGAATACTCCATGAATAGTTTAACCTATGTTATCTTTCATCTTTTTTTATGGTTATGACTCCAATGATCTTCAAGGTATGATTATTCCACATGAACACAAGTCATTATAGGATAGTTTCATATTTATTAAACCATTCTCATCTATAATTCTTATGCCATTTTCTCCTGATTCAATAATCCATGAATCATTGAGATGTTTTCTACCTTCAGTAATCTATAGAGCTTCACTGATTAATATTTATTCATTTCAATATATACTAGCTACATTTCCTTGAGAATTATTCTCACCTCCCTTCTTATTCGAAGATTCTATGTTGGCATTCCCCCTCTTACAAAAATTGTATCATCTAACAGTTTTATTCATACTCATTGATTTACAAATTCCATGACTCTAGCTCCCTGTTAAACTATGCTCCACCATTATTCAAATTCCCATTGAAATAGACTCCACTTAATGTGAAGTTTTATATTTGTATTCATTTTTCTTGCACTAAATTTATTTTTCAATAACCATTTCTAAAAAATCATTTTTAGAGAGACATATCAATTCAGATATTATTGGTGAGGATGATGTTATATTAATCATACAGATATAGGAAAATCTGAAGAAAAATAATTGCATGTTTAGTATCCATAGTTTTTTATCCCAATTCTGTAAGCTATGAAAATAGGGTATTTAAGGTGTTTAATTGGTCGACCACCAGTGAAAAATCCACCATTTTAAGAGTTTATAATTATTTATTTTTTAATTATTTGGAGTGAATTTTCCTCATACAATGTTTTCATGGTATCCAAATTTCATTTGCTATATTTTTTTCCACAATGACTGATAATACAGCTTTATCTAAAGACAAATTGATGTTGGAAATGACATTCCTATCCATGAAATTAATTTCCCCTCTATCTCACCCATCGTTTTTTATCCAATCGCTTATAGGAAATTATATTTCCACAAAAATTCTAATATCATTATTTACCAAAATGGAAAATTATTTCTATTGAATTGTTTTATATCAAATATCTCTTCTAGTTGGACATGCTAACAGTACAAGAAAACCTCAGTCCAAAACCATTCCTCGATACCACTTGTTTGGATAATAAATAATTGGGCCTTATATACAATAATAATTGTGAGATAAAAATAAATTTAAAGAATTTGGAAATAAAATAAAACCCCAAATGTAACATGGAAAACCCACTAAATTAAAGTGGTAGAAATAACATGAAAAAAGAAAGATCTCATGATGGTAAATTGTGGTTATAGAATATCACTAAATTATATGGAGAAAACACTCAAAATATTCTCATGTGAATATATAGAGAATCACCTCACAATATGCTGCACTCAAAGCTAATTATATGTTTATTGAGAATATAATGATGAAAAATATTGTGGAGATCCATTTTTATGTATTACCTCACCCTCATTTTTCTTCCCCTCAACTAAAAATATAATAAAAAATTAAATAGGGGAATAAAATTAGGGTTCCAACCTCTAGGAATGAATTCAATGCGATTGAAATTATTATTATTTTCTCTCTCCAAAAGTATTCCAACAACACTTACATGAACCAGAGTCTTGAAGACCCCAATTACCGAATTCCATGGTTCAAAGGCTCAAAGGAACAAATCCTTTACATATTTATATGATCCAACAACACGAGAACATAAAATTAAAATATGGAATTTATATTACAAAATATAAACTCATGTATAGTATCATTATGTCGGTCTAGGAATTGTATTTTAAATTTATTTTCTTATAGTAAAAAATAATAAATTCAATCACTTTTTTATTTTTTGATTAGAGTTTTTTATATAGTGGACTTATATATACATTTTTGTTTGTGATAATTAATTTTTCTATGACGATTTTTATTTTTCAATGGTGACTAATAATTTATTTATTTTGTGATTCTTGACCTTATTTACATTTTTAGGGTGAATATGTTATAATTTTTGGACAAATTATTTACTTAATAGCTTAAGAAAACATTAGTGTTTAGTTAATAATTATTTTATTAAATTATCAACACTAACAAAATAAGATATATATTGATTAGTTTGGTTTAATAAGGCATTTTATTGATCATCAGTCAATTTTAGTTTTTTATCTTAACATAATCAGTTTACAATGAGTCGATTCAAATTAGTGTACATAATAGATTAAAATCGATTGTGTACATGTTTATAATTAGTTATCCATTAGGAAATATTATATTACACAAAATGAACTGAAATTTCATAAAAAATTAAATTAACATTCTATTCAAATCCAAGTTTTATACTTGGTCATATAAAGGAATATTTTTCTGAAACTAAAATAGTTTTTACATTTTCATATCATATTTTAAAAATATATTACAATGTTTAAATGGAAATCCAAATGAAAAACATTTTAATTTACTTATAAAAACCAACATAATTAACACTACTAGAAAAATGGTATTAGCATTTGAGAAATTGGGTGAACTCCACTTAGTGGGTGCCAATGATATCAAGAGTGACTGCCATGTTGAAATACCTAAGAGAATTAATTAAAAAATAAATAAATAACCCCACCCATTTTACCCTTAATTTAACCCATGTCATAATGAAACTCATCATTTATCTCTCTTCTCTGTCAATGCACTTTGGAACCACCCTATAGTTGTTAACCATCCCCATTATGACATGCATCTAATATGGTGCCATAAAAACCTTATTATTTTCATCATTTGATTATTTTTCCCTGTAACACCTCCCAAATGATAAAGGGTTAAATGAATAAATGATATGAATCATTTCAACAAGGTGTACCTTCTTTTTCAAGAGCCTACCTGATTAGAACTCCACAGTTAAGCGTGCTTAGCCGGGAGTAGTGATCAAGATGGGTTACATTCTAGAAAGATTCCCAGGGTGTGTGTGAGTGAGGAGAAAGCACACTGGAAAGGACATGTGTTGGCATGTGGGAACTGTCATTAGTCAGATGACCTGTTGGGGCATGTGGGTGGGCCCCACGGTGGAGACCAGGTGTCTGTGGGGAAACTGGTGGTACCTGGTAGGACAAGACTCGACGACCATGTTAAGGTGGGGTGTCTGTGCTGTCACCAGGACCCAGTTTTTATATTTGGTATCAGAGGTGGTACCCAGCCTTAAGTGCAGTGCACTGCCTGGGTTGAGATGTAGGGCCCACAACAAGGACATTGTGCTCTAAAGGGGGGTGATTGTAACACCCCAAAATGTTAAAGGGTTAAATTACTAAATGATATGACTCATGTCAACAAGGTCCAACTTTATTTTCGGGATCCTATGACCACTTGTATGTGGGGAAACTAGTGGTACCTAGCGGGTCGGGACTCGAAAACCATGTTAAGGTAGGATGTCTGCGCTTTCACCAGGACCCGGTTTTTACATTTTGTATTAGAGGTGGTACCTAGCTTTAAGTGCAATGCACTGCCTGGGTTGAGATGTAGGGCCCACAATGAGGACATTGTGCTCTAAAGGGTGGGGTGTCTGTGCTGTCACCATGACCTAGTTTTTACATTTGGTATCAGAGGTGGTACCCATCCTTAAGTGCAGTGCACTGCCTGGGTTGAGATGTAGGGCCCACAACAAGGGCGTTGTGCTCTAAAAGGGGGTGATTATAACACCCCCAAATGATAAAGGGTTAAATGACTAAATGATATGACTCATGTCACCAAGGTGCACCTTTCTTTTCAGAAGACTAGGACCACGTGTCTTTGAGGCAACTGGTGGTACCTGGTGGGCCGGGACTCGACAACCATGTTAAGGTGGGGTGTCTGTGCTGTCACTAGGACCAAGTTTTTACATTTTGTATCAGAGGTGGTACCCAGACTTAAGTACAGTGCACTACCTTGGTTGACATGTAGGGCCCACAATGAGGACGTTGTGCTCTAAAGGGGGGTGATTGTAACACCCCCAAATGATAAAGGGTTAGATAAATAAATTATATGACTCATGTCAACAAGGCGCACTTCGTTTTCGGAAGCCTACCTAATTAGAACTCTATAGTTAAGCATGCTTGACCAGGAGTACTGATCAGGTTGGGTGAACTTTTGGGAAGTTTCCCAGGGTGTGTTTGAGTGAGGAGAAAGCACACTGGAAAGGACATGTGTTGGCCTATGGGGGCTATCATTAGTCAGTTGACCGGTTTGGGCACATCGGTGGGCCCCACGGTGAGGACCACATGTCTGTGGGGGAAACTGGTGGTACTTGGATCTTCCACCACAGTTGGGGAGGGTACATGACTTCTTCCACGTATCCAATTAGAGGTGGTACCCGGCCTTAAGTGCAGTGCACTGCCTGGGTTGAGATGTAGGGCCCACAAGAGGACGTTGTTCTCTAAATGGGGGTGATTGTAACACCCCCAAATGATAAAGGGTTAAATGAATAAATAATATGAATCATGTCAACAAGGTGTACCTTCCTTTTAGGGAGCCTACCTGATTATAACTCAACAATTATACGTGCTTGGACGGGAGTAGTGATCAGGATGAGTGAACTTCTGGGAAGATTCTCATGGTGTCAATGAGTGACGACAAAGCACATTTAAAAATACATGTGTTGGCATGTGGGGACTGTCATTAGTCAGATTACCCGTTCAGACACGTGGGTGGGCCCCACAGTTGGGACCACATGTCTATGGGGCTACTAGTTGTACTATGCTCTTCCACCACAATTGGAGAGGGTACATGACATCTTCCACCTCTCCAATCAGAGGTGGTACCCAGCCTTTTGTGCAGTGCACTGCCTGGGTTGAGATGTAGGTCCCACAACCAGGACGTTGTGCTCTAAATGGGGGTGATTGTAACACCCCCAAATGATAAAGGGTTAAATGAACAAATGATATGACTCATGTCAACAAGGTACACCTTCCTTTTTGGGAGCCTACATGATTAGAATTCCATAGTTAAGCATGCTTGGCCAAGAGTAGTGATCAGGATGGGTGAACTTCTAGGAAGATTCCCAAGTTGTGTGTGAGTGAGGAAAAAGAACATTGAAAAGGACATGTGTTGGAATTTGGGGAATGTCATTAGTCAGATGACCCGTTCGGGCACATGGGCGAGCCACACGGTGGGGACCACGTGTCTGGGGGGCAACTGGTGGTACTAGGCTCTTCCATCACAGTTGGAGAGGGTACATGACGTCTTCCATGTATCCCATATGAGAAGATACGTGCATGACCTATCTCAAATCATCGACCATGAAGAGATGGATTTCGATGATGGGGTGACATTTACAGAGGTCCTAATGGAGATTGAGGATCGACAAGAGCAGGTCCTTCGTGGGCATATGATACCTCTGGTGCACATTTCACTGGTAGCACAAGAACCCATAGGAGAGCACATGGGAGCGGGAGGCTCAGATCTTTTCTCAGTACCCGCATTTGTTTCCTTATTCCATGGTGTGGATTTCGAGACGTAAAGCCCTAAGGTGGGGAGAATGTAGTGTGCCATAAATGCTGTATAATTTTTTTAATTATATGGAATTATTTTGAGACCATTAAATCTGACGTCACACAATTATGAGGCCCAGAGTGCCTGAAATGATTCGTCAAAGTTTATTTAAGGTTTAATTAGCGTGCATAAGCAATTTTCCTAAAAAAGTGGAATAACTCTTAAACGGTTACTTGGATCATAAATCTATGGGCACCTTTGCACTCAGGATGACAGGTTTACCCTTGGCGTGACTTATGATTAGTCGTTCTGGGCCTCCTGTGAGAAAACCCGAAAATGGAATAACCATTAATAAAATAATTAAATAAAGTTATTTTATTTTTCAAATGCTTATAACACACGAACTGTAACTCGGATTAAAAATCCAAGACTACCACTAAACTCGCGAGGGTATGATTTCTTTAGGCAGATAATAAAATTTTCCGCTGCGGGCCACTAGTGAAAGATAGTTTTTGGCCATTAATAAAATAATTAAGTGACAATTATTTTATTTTAAAACCCATAACTTTTAAATGGTAACTCATATTAGAAATCCGAGAGTACCATTGGGTTCTTTGGGGCATGTTTCAATTAGGAAGATCCTAGCCTCGACCTGCACGGGTCGAGGGTGACTGCTAATATTTTTCAGAACATTTTTTCAGGGTACGTTAAGTAAACACATGAGAGGTGTTTTTTTAACTTTTGAACTGGTGCTCGGAATTGAAATCCGAGGACACCGTTGAATTCACAGCGCCGAGATTCAGTTAAGGAAGACTTCACTTTTACTGTAGTAGGACTGGAGAAAAAGTTAAGATTTGGGACTTTTTAAAAGAAATAAATAAAAGAAATTTTTTATTTTATTTTCATTCCTTTCCTCCAACTGAAAAGAGGTAAATTTGGGCTGGCGATGGGTCAAGCCAATAAATGGATTGACCCTCCAATTTGAGTAACAACAATGTTGGGGGAAATTAGAAAGCTTCCTATTTAATGATCCTCATTAACACCCCGCGTCGTTACTTACCCTCCCCCTCTCCTATAAATATAGATCTGGGGAAGGGGTATCAGGGAGTTTCACCAAGCAACAAATTGCTAAGGGAACACCGCGACTCCATACCCTTAGAAGATGAAGCCGAACTAGTGGGAGGTGACAGATGACACTGAAACACCAATGGGTGACGTGCAAGTAAAATATTTGGGAGACAGTCGCGGGAAATAAGTACACGGTCCACTGACAAGCACAGTTGATTACCCAATGTTTCAAGGTAGGGTTTTTTTTAATAAGATTGAATTTATTTATCGATTCTTCATATTCTAGTTTCACAATGATGATGGCCAAACTAACATTGTCATCATTGTGCACATAAACCTTACTTCTATTTCTTTTTATTCTTCGCGTATTCTTCATGCATTCTCCAAAACCAAATATTTATTGAGGAAGGAAACATAGAGTTTTGCTGAGAATGATATATGGATGCTGATCCCTCAACTAGATGATCACGAATATGTGATCGTTTAATTTTTTTAGGCTTGGAATGAAGCCGAAGTGGCTTGCAGAAGAAGAAGGCGGCTGAACCATGGCCGACCACATGAAGGAAGGGTGGCTCACATTCATGCCACCAGATGAGCAGGATTCCACATCCCGTCAGCCGCGGTGAAGCAAGAGCTGGTGGCCGAAATGCCAGCCGGACACATAGCGGAGCAGCGGCACGCGTCTGCGCCACTGGTGGAGCAGTAGGCCGTGGCCACTTGGCCATGGTAGAGGCTGAAGGGCAGCCAACATCTGGCCGGCCGTGGTGGAGCATCAGAACGTGACCGCGCTGCTGGGAAGAAGTCATGCCAACTGTGCCACAACGGGCGGGACCCCTTTGGTGGGTCCCACATAACAGCAGCCGAACGGTCCACGGACCGTTCGGGAAGACCCGGGGGCGCCTCCCCCCATTTGTCGGTTAGGGAAGACCCACAATGGCAGACCACTAGCCGAGCGGGTCGCACCCAGCGGGCTGTGCTGCAATGGGCCATGCCCAACGGGCCGTGCCACAGTGGGCCACGCCCACCAAGGCCAGGCCATCCGGGCCGGACCTGGGCCCCATTCATACCTAGTTTATCCTTTTTTGATGTAACTTGAGAACCAAGCGTCCGTTTGATGAACCGTCTATGGAACAAGAATACTTGGATCGAGAAGGTGTTTTTGGTATAATCCACTTGAGTTTTGGATAAGGTTGGAGTACATCCAGGTTGGATTGGACCCCAAATCCAACCGGGCCCTCAGAGCCGAAACACTAATAACTTACAGACCAGGTGTCCGATTGACACACTGTCTGTTGCGTTGGGTCCTTTATGGCATGACATACCTTTGGGATACTTATTCTTTGGAATTCGTGGTGGTTGAGGTATGACTGATAGATTGGGGAGTGGTTCTCCCAAGCGTGCTACGTACGAAACCCTATGACTGGCTGAGACTTGACGACTATTGACCATTACGACTCAAAGTGACTCATTAGGACCAGTGGGGAGAGCCTATGTGTGACATGGAAAAACCATGGTGGGGAGAACCTCTATGTGACATAAAAGACCCATGGTACTCAACAGGAGTAGTACCTCTGCAAGCCACGAGGGGGAGCGCCTCTGTGTGACGCCGCGGACCCATGGTGGGGAGCGCCTCCGTGTGATGCGGCAGACCTACGGTACTTGACAGGATGAGTACCTCAGTAGTCCAAGGTTAGTGGGAAGCGCCTCTGTGTGATGCAACAGACCCACTGTACTTGATAGAGGAGGAGTTCTCCAGAAGCCGAGGCATTCGACTTTGTGACTGGGGATGTTACTTGTTACTACCCCTAGAATAAATCCTGGTGTGAGCTGTCTTTAACTTGTGCTTGTGATTTAGGTTATGCTATGTGGTACTTTAGTTGTGTGGTAATCTACCTTTGTGGTGTTACCTTGTGGTATCCTTCCCTTATGTATGAGATGTGTATATCTTAATAACTCAGGTGAATGTATGGGTATATATCTAAGTAGAGTTTATGTCTTACTTTGTGATTTTCCTTTGTGTAACTTTAGGAGACCTATGGGGTCTCAGGGTGACTACTGAGTATCGTTATACTCACCCCTGCATGGGCTATTCCCACACCTTGTTGTGTCTTGTGCAGACGATGAGCAGCTAGGCTGAGGTTTGAGGGAGACAGGACTAGGTGGTAGGCAGAGGAGACGGGTGGACGTGGTGTACTGAGGAGGCGATCTGTACCTACCCTTCGAGTAGGAACCTCGGAGGACGAACCAGTAGCTATTTTAATTTTTCTTTCAGTTGTATTTTATTTCCAGTTGTAGTTTTACCTTTACAATTGTTCTTGTATTCCGACCCCTTTTACTTTTATCACTCTTTTACTATAGCAGTTTATATCACTGTTGCTTCTTGCTGTGTTCTGGGACTGTGTGTTTGTACAGGATTAAAGTCAATGCCTTCACGTTTTAGGGAGTATGCCTTTAAATTCTAGTCGCCAGCCCCTGGCCTATAGAAGGTGGGCTTGGGGTAGTCATGGAACTGCCCCAGGGTACAAGTCCTGACAAAGTGGCATCATAGGAGTTTGGTTCTAACGAATAACTAGGGCTCTGATCTTTTCTGTGAAGGAATAGTGTTAAGTATTATGAGTGTGGTTTTCAATTTGGGGAGTCTAGCATTGGGGCGGTGGAAAATGTATCCATACACCAAGACCATGAATTCTTATTTCCAACTCAGCACATGAAAACACTGATTTCGTGTGTTTTTGAAAAGTTTTTCTTTTGATTTCATTAGAGTCATCTCACCAGGTATAACTTAATGACCGTGGTGCATATGTTCCTTATCAAGATGCCGCCACGTAAACTGCCAGCTAGGATTCCTGAGAGAGTACATGATGATGGCCCACCGAGTGACGAGGCCTCAGTGTAGGGCCCTCTTCCAGCATTATCACCTTCGGGTGGTGTACTGGAAACACCACTACCCTTTGGGTAGCCATTGTCACCAGCTCCACCAGTAGAGAATGCACTCTGACAGAGCTCGTTGCACGATTTCCAGCAGCAGAGGCCTCTGATGTTTCAAGGTGAGATAGATTCCCAGGCAGCTGAGGACTGGATTGAGGCTGTGGCTAGAGTTTTCCACCTCGTTGAGACACTGGTAGAGCAGATAGTGATCTTATCTTCTACTATTTTACAGTGAGTGACCATGAGGATGGTCCACATAGTGATGAGGCATCGGTACATGGACCGTTGCCCGAGATAGTACCTTCGGGTAGTGTGTCAGCTATATCACTACCCGTTGAGCAGCAGTTACAACCAGCGGTACCAGTGGAGGACACATTTTGGATTTGTGCCTTACACGAGTTTCAGCATCAGATACTCCTCATGTTATAAGGTGAGCCAGACTCATAGGTGGATGAGGACCAGCTTGGGGAGGTGGTTGAGAGTTCTCTAGAGCTTCTACAACATCGTAAGTATGACAAGTCGGTAGCTGAGTATTCATCGAGGTGTACCGACCATTCCTGGTACTCAATGAATACGATACGATCACTGCTTCGGGGCTTGGAATTCTGAGCGTGGTGTGTTTAAGGACGTCCGATCCAACACTATTCCTCTATGAATTTTTACCTATGTTAGGGTGATAGAGAGAACCTTTGCAGTTGAATGTTCTTTGGCTGAGTAGATGCAACCAGTGAATGTTAGTAGTGGGAAAGCAGGAAACTGGCACCAGTCTCAAAGACTTGGGCGTGTAAAAATGTTTTGGGAAGAAGAAGTGTTAGGGATAGATGAATCTGCTGGGATGCAGGCATGGAAGCAGAGCTAAAATAGTAACATAAGGTGGTGTACATTTCAACATGTTACAACCACCCCCTTTTTGTTCCCCACCAGGCTCAGGGAGTTGGAGGACAGGGGAATGGAGTAGCTGGATACAATCAAGGAGTGCGACCCAAGGGCTCTAGGAATGATTTGATTGACGGTCTGTGTCTACTACTAGCTGCCATATTAATATATATAGGTACCAATAATTCTATCCATGAATCTCGTCCAAGACTTAGAGTTTCTGGTTAAGCTGTTGACTTGACCATCACGTATGGAGATACCTTTGGGAGGAGACTCAATAATCACAGTTTTTCTGATAGTGTGATATGACCATTGAGGTGAGATATTTGGTTGGAACCTCTTGGTGGAAACATTGAGGAATTACGTAATTTGTTTGGGTATGGATTGGATATCCACAGTTCATACTCAGATTGACTGTATTAGGCAAAAAGGTTGTGGTTTACCTACAACGTTGGAATGAGATTTTCGTTGGTTGGAAAAAAATAAAACCTGGGAAAAAAAGGATAAACTCATGCATAGGAGGGTGCATCCGATCACTCTTAATTCAGCCAGACCTACCCTCGGGGCAGTAGGAGTTTTCAGTTTTCAGTTCCAAACAAGAGTGGTAGAGGATGGGGATATCTTTTCAGAAGATGTTACCAGGATTAACTCTTCGAAGGGAGAGGGACATCTCCTTTGGCTAGGTACTACTAGAGAATTGAACTCGACTTCTCCAAGGAAGCTGCACCCTTGTCAGGTTTGATGAAAAATGAGGAGCCTTTTTTGTGGATGGAGAAGTATTAGTAGATATTTTAGGAGCTGATACAGAGACTGAAAAGTAGAAATATTCTACCCATGACCTGGAGTTAGCAGTAGGGGTCTTTGCGCTAAATATGTGGAGACACTATTTGATGGGAGAACGTTTTATAGTTTACTCTGATCACAAGAGTATCAAGTATATCTTCTCTCAGAAGGACCTGAACCTGAGACTACGACAATGGCTAGAGTTCCTCCAGGACTATGACTTTGAGATAGTCTGTACTCTTGGGAAGAGGAACATGGTAGAAGATGCACTCAAAAGGAGCTTTGGTCTTCAGTTTCTGAGTGAAGCGACACAGCTGCTAGCTGCATTGCATATATCCTTCGTGGATAGAGATGAAGCTACTTACCTCTAGTCTATGAACGTCACTCCCCCACTCCTTCAGCGAGTCAGGGAGGTGTGGATTGGGGACACTAAATACGAGGCTCGACATGCTCAGATATCCATAGGACAGACACCTGATGGATTTTTTGAAGGTGGGGAGAACATCATCCTCTTTATAGGATTTACCATGGTACTGGTGGTGATTTGGGAGGAGGTGTTGAGGGAGTTCCATAAGTCCCCTCTAGTGGTACATCTAGGAGTGGCGAAGATGTACCAGGACCTACAATGTCAGTACTGATGGCCCAGGATGATGGATGTAGTGACAGAGTTTGTATCATGATGTCTTATTTTCCAGCAAGTGAAGACTACACAATTTTGGAAGAAGTCTTATGCTGATAGGATATAGAGACCCTTGGAGTTCTAGGCGGGGGACCATGTATTCTTGAGAGTCTCTCATCAACGGGGACTACATAGATTTGGATGGGGAAGAAAGTTATCACTGAGGTTTATCGGTCCTATTTTTTGATAATTCAGAGGATAGGTGATGTAGTATACCACTTGGATATTCCACCATAGTTGGAAAGGGTGCATGCCGTCTTTAATGCTTCCCATATGAGGAGATACGTGCATGACCCATCTCACATCATCGACCACAGAGAGATGGACTTTGATGATGGGGTGATGTTTACGGAGGTTCTAGTGGATATTGAGGATTGACAGGAGAGGGTCCTTCGTGGGCGGATGATACCTCTAGTGCGCATTTCACTGGGAGCACAGGAAACTCCAGGAGAGAACATGTGAGCAGGAGGCTCAGATCCATGCTCAGTACCCCCATTTGTTTCCTTAGTCTATGTTGTGGATTTTGAGGATGTAAATCCCTAAGGTGGAGAGAATTTAAGGTGCCCGAAATTCTGTATAATTTTTTTTAATTTTATGGAATAATTTCGAGACCCTATAATCTGGCGGCGCACGATTCCGAGGCCCAGAGTTCCCGGAATGATCCATATAAGTTTTGTTAAGGTTTAATTAGTGTGCGTTAGCAGTTTTCCTGAAAATGTAGAATAACTCTTAAATGGTTACTCAGATCAAAAATCTGAGGGCACCATTGCACTTAGGATGGCAGGTTTACCCCAGGCGCGACTTATTTTTAGTAAACACGCGAGTGACATTTTTTATCTTTTGAATCGGTGCGCGAAATGGAAATATGAGAAAACCATTGAATCCATAGCACTGAAATTCACTTAAGGGATACTTCACTTTGACTGTAGTATGTCTGGAGAAAAAGTTATGTTTTGGGAATTTTTAGAAGAAATAAATTAAATAAATTTGTTATTTTATGTTCATTCCTTTCCTCCAAAGGACAAGCGGTTAAGTGGGACCGGCAACATGTCAAGCCAATAAATGGCATGACCCTCCAATCTGAGTAATAGCCATGTTAGGGGGAATTAGGAAGCTTCCTAATTAATGAGCCCTATTAACTCCCCGCATCATTACTTACCCTCCCCCTCTCCTATAAATATAGAACTAGGGAAGGGGTATCAGAGAGCTTCACCAAGTAGTGAATTGCTTAAGGAACACCGCGACGCCAGAACCTTTGAAGACGAAGCTGACCCAGCCGGAGGTGAAAGATGACACCAATCCACCAATGAGAGATGTGCATGTGGCATCTTTGGGAGCTGGTCACGGGAACTAAGAACACGGTCCACTGACAAGCGCGATCGATTTTCTGACATTTCAAGGTAGGGGTGTGTTTTTAATATGATTGAATTTATTTATTGATTCTTCAAATTCTGGTTTCACAATGACGATGGAAAAACTTACATTGTCATCATCCCACACAAAAACCTTGCTCCACTTTCTTTTTATTCTTTGCGTGTTCTTCATGTGTTCTCCAATGCCTAATATTTATTGACATTGGAAACACTGAGTTTTTCTAAGTGCGATATATGAACATGAAGCCCTTGATCAGAGGATCCTGAATATGTGATCGTTTAATTTTTTCTGGCTTCAAACGAAGCCACAGTGGCTCACAGAAGAAGGCGGCGGCCGACACCCAGCCAACCACATGAAGGAAGGGCAGCATGTGTCCACGCCGCCGGATGAGCAGGAGGCCGTGGCCCGTCGGCTACGATGAAGAAAGACGGGGATACCGGCATGCCGACCGGCCACATAGTGGAGAAGTGGCACACGTTTGTGCCATTGGAGGAGCAGGAGGCTGTGGCTGCTTGGTTACGGTGGAGGCCGAAGGGCGGCCCACATCTGGTTGGCCGTGGTGGAGTAGTGGTGTGCGACCACGCCGCTGGGAAGAAGTCCGGTCGGCCATGACACACTGGACAGGACCCCTCCGGTGTGTCCCGTGTTCCAGAAGGTGAACGGTCCATGGGCCATTTGGGAAGACCAAGGGGTACCTCCACCCAGGTGTCAGTTATGGAAGACCCACCATGAAGGACCACCGGTCAAGCGGGCCGCACCCCTACGGGCCTCACCCGCCAAGGCCAGGCCATTCGGGTCGGACCCGGGTTGGGCTGGGGAAACTCGAACCAGGTTGGGTCGGCCTAGGCCAGGTCAGGCTGGGTTGGACCGGACCCAGGCCCCATCCAGACCTAGTTTCGGCTTTTTGGCCATAACTTGAGAACCAAGCACCCGTTTAACGAACCATCTTTGTAACCATAAACCTTTGATCAAGAATATCCCTTTGGTATACTCCACTTGAGTTTTTTATAAGGTTAGAGTATGGCCGGGTTGGATCGGACCCCAAATCCAAATGGGACCTCAGAGAGGAAACAGTAATAACTTATAGACTGGGCATCCGATTGACGCGTCTTCAGTTGCGTTGGATCCTTTATAACATGATAGACCATTGGGATACTTATTCGTGGTAATTTGGGGTGGTTGAGGTATGACCGATGGCTTGGGGATCAGTTCTCGCAAGTGTGCTACATACAGAACCCTACGACTGGCTGAGACATGATGACTGCTAACCATTACGACTCAGAGTGACTCGACAGGCTTAGTGGGGAGTGCCTCTATGTGATGCTACTGAACCATAATGGGGAGCACATCTGTGTGAGGTGAAAGACACACATTACTCGACAAGAGGAGTAACTTAGCAGTCCGTGAGGGGGAGCGCCTCTGTGTGACGCGACCGACCCATGGTGGGGAGCGCCTCTGTGTGACGAGGAAGACCCATGGTACTAGAAAGGAGGAGTACCTCAGTAGTACGAGGTTAGTGGGAAGCGCCTTTGTATGACACAACATGCCCACTGTACTCGATAGAGGGAGAGTTCTCCAGTAGTCGTGGCATAAGACGTTGTGATTGGGGATGTTACTTGTTACTACCCCTAAAATAAATCCGAGTGTGAGTTGTCTTTAACTTGTGCTTTTGATTGAGGTTATTCTATTTGGTACATTACTTGTGTGGTAATATACCTTTGCGGTGTTACCTTGGGGTATTCGTACCTCATGTATGGGATGTGTATATCTTAATAACTTAGGTGTATGTATGGGAATATATCTTAGTATAGTTGATGTCTTGCTTTGTGGTTTTCCTTTGTGGATATTTTGGAGACCTACAGGGTCTCAGGGTCCCTACTGAGTATCGTTATATTCACCCCTGCACGGTCTACGCTAGAACCTTGTTGTGTCTTGTAAGGACAATGAGCAGCTGGGATGAGGTTTGAGGGATCCAGGACTAGGTGGTACACAGAGGAGATGAGCGGATGTGGAGTGCAGATGAGGCGATCTGTACGTACCTTTCAGGTAGGAACCTTGGAGGAAGACCCAATAATTGTCTTCCTTATTCTTTTAGTTGTATTGTATTTCTAGTTGTACTTGTACCTTTACAGTTGGGATTGTATTCTGGCCCCTTTTACTTTCATCACTCTTTTTCTACAGCAGTTTACTTCAGAGTTGCTTCTTTCCGTGTTCCTGGACTATGTGTTTATATAGGATTAAAGGAAATTCCTTCCCATTTTAGGAAGTATGCCTTTTAGTGCTAGTCACTATCCCCTGGCCTATAGAAGGCGGGCTTGGGGTAGTCATGGTAGGTCCTCAGGGGATAGGTCCTGACAGTCCCTATAACGCCCACACTTTAATAATTATAATAATAAATCAATTAAATGGGGATTTTAATAAAAATGAAATAATTTTAAATTTTACATCAAAATCATCGGGTGATATATTTTCAAATTAAGGGGCTCTAAGGGGTCTTTAAAAGGTATTTTGTAAAAAATAAATAAACGATTCACCATTTAGAAATGAATTTTCAAATAGAGTTATGTAGAACCCCCTCTAATTTGTTATTCTGTTTAATTTCATTATGGTATTATAATATTTATGCTAATATTATTAATTATAGGATCTTTATAACCCACTTATGTTTTTTAAAAATATGTCATATATATTTAGTAGTCTTTTGAATAGGGATGATGCTAAATCTATGACAAGATTTCTTAAAAAAACAACCTAGGGTTCTAAACATCAACCAATTTCGACAAAGTGGGTTTCATCATTTATCAAATTCACATAAATTAAATATTTTTACACATAAACCCTATAAATTAAGATAATAATACTATTATAACTCAAAATAAATGAATATTTTTACCTACTAGTGGATGATTAGAGTCTATAAGATCAGTGTAGGTATAATGAGATAGTAATAACAAAATATAAAAAATAGTTTCAATATTAAAGTATGTACTATCATGGTCACCATGAATATGACACATCAAAAGATAATGATATAAAGGTAGATAATAAGTATCAATTTGGAAGGAATTTTTTGGTTTAAATGAATGAATAAAATGTGTGGTTATTTATAGGGAATAAATTTGACCATTCGATCTAGTCATTATTTATCTGATAAATTATCCTTTGAATGTAGTTGTTATGATATCTTTGGAAATAAGATGATTGGATATAATTAGTTTATATTTAATGAGTATTTATTATTAAAATAAATATATACCCTCAAATAATTTGTATTTATCTTTTACTTGATCTTTAATTCTAGTAAATGAGTTTTTATTTTTAAATTAATATCTCTAATTTCTTATATTTTATGTGGATGAAGTATTGGAAAACTACCTAACCCTTATGTTTATAGTGGAAGTTGAAGAAAATCTTATGTATTGAATGTTTTCAAATTTTGAAAAGAAATTTCACAATAGATAAATTTATTTACTTAAAAAAATATCAATACATAATTTTTTATACTTTATAAAAATTGTAGTATTAATTTGTTACTTGAAACATAAGTAAAGGGTTTTAAAGCCTATGTATTCTCTCTTATTTTTGATTCATTATCATAAAAGTATTTTAAAACTCTACTTAGTTTTCTACCATGAATTCATTTTAATTTTATTGGCATCATGTAATGCATAAATAATGAGAGTTTATCTAAAAAATATCATTGAACCTCTTTTCAAAATATTTTACTACATTAAAATGTGAGTTTTTCAAAAACCACGTATCTTTATTTCAATTATTCTCTTAACATCGTCAATAACATAATTAATCTTTAAAATTAACCTGAAAAATGTTGATTAAGTATAAAATAATAATTTTATAAAACTAAAATATTTATTGGTTTTCCCTCTTTTGATAAATATTGCTCATTGTGGTGGTCTTACACTGCCTAAGTGAATGATGATGTTTTTATAAACATATATATTTCATGGATATTTTTAAAAATTGATTTCATGGTAAAATATAGCATTAATATTCAAGTAATTTAATGATTATTATTCTTTAATGGTATAACATTCATCATAAAAATTGAATTAAAAGTAAACAATCACAATCATTTTAGGTGTATAAAAAGCTTAATAAGGAATATGTAATAAATGGTAATCATATAAAAATCTCTTAAACTACATAACTTCTAGAATGATATGAATGATATTAATTGAAACATACATAGCTTATTGAACTATTGGACAATAACCTTTGATAGGTACCACTATATCAATGTTATTTTGTAACCATGAACTGAAAATTATCGATATAATTTACATGAATAATATTAATTTAATAAATAAATAAAACATGATAAAAGGATTATAATAGATAAAATAAATATTTTAAAAAAAATAATGAATGGATTGACTATTTTATATTCAGAGATGGTTCCCATGTCAGTTAGGACTAAAGGTAAGGATTCCTTTCCCACTATATCATTTTTAGAGATATGATCTCTAACACTCTCCAACTCCCTATCTCATATTTACCACTACTTTATTATTGATTTATTTCATACTTATTCTTTAAAAATGTTTATTTAATATATGAAACACATATTAATGATATTTTATTTTAAAGGGAAGGCACAAAATTATATATCTCCTAATCTAATTGTTAAATACCTTGTCAGTTCTCAATGAATGGGCAATGTGTTGATATTCTTATTTATAATTAAATATGTAAAATTAATAATTGATTTGTTTACAATATTTTCAATGATATCTGTACACATATGAAATTAATGAGTGGGATAATATATTTTCTCAAATTATATATGTGGAATTTTCCAACATTTATTTTCAGACATTGGAATAAATCCAATACGTATGATAACATGACATATGTCTATACCACATTTTATGCTCTCTTAGGTTTCTATGATCTTATGATATTTTACTGTTATTCTATTTTTTATGTGATGGTTTATGATACTTCAATTATAATTTAAATTCTATGATTATTGGATCTCATGATTTCTAACCCCATGTTTATACTGTTACACCCTCTCTAGGTGTTATTTCACACCCTTTTTTATGCATGTCCCTGAGATATCCCATGTAGTAATAAGAGTAAAAATAACTATAAAATAAAGTATCAATTGAGGAATAAATGACTATGTTATTTTTTACGGTGTTCCCAATTAACTATAGATGTTCGACCTTTGGATTTATTTTAACACCCTGATACTTTATGGTTTATTTTCTTTAAATTAAATTTAATCTCTTTGGTATCTTTAAATGCATGCAATGCTGGATTTAAATGAAAATAAAATATTTAAATATTATTTAAACATGAACATTATATCCTAGATGTTATGTTGGAGGGTATGTATAGGAATAACTAAATTATGAATAATATATAGTTTATACATATTCATTGGTTATCTATTCATTATAAATAAAAATAAGTATCATTTTAAAATGAAAATAATGTTTTCTGAAAAAACAATATCTTTTTAAAAGAAAATGGTTTTATGGATTCTAGCATAGTATTCATAAAATTTAATATTAACACCATTTAAAAATTTATATTTTGTAATAAACATAATTTTTGAAATAACAATATCCAAATTATATTCGTTTTAATTTTTACGATTTTTTTGAAAAGATTTATTTTTTGATAAATAGTAGAAAATACAGATTTTTAATGAAAAATGAATTTTTGTTTAAATTATTTACATATTTAAATTATATTTAAAATTTGTTTGAAAGTGAAATTAGTAAAAATATATTATATTATATAAAATTTAGGTCAGTGTAATAAATTTCATATTGAATTTTATAACGTCATTTATTTAAGATATTTTTTATTGGAAACCCACTTTTTTGTCGCGCCTAAAGGTATAATTTTAAATTATATTCTATCAAATCAATGAACTGAATTTGTAAAAATTAATTCCATATTTTTAATGATAATAATTTATATTATCTAATTAGTTAAACTTAAATTTTTACCATTATGAGTATTAAAATTTGTAAAAAATATTTATTGTGGTTATAGTAAAAACTAATTTATTAAGGTTTAAACTAAAAAGACAGGTGTTACAATGACCTAAAAACTTGTAAAAAATAAATTGTATAGACATATATCAATCTTAACACGCATAAGAGTCTATAATGACCCATTTTGAGTCTTTTTTACATCATATGTTTTTTGTGTAAATGATTTTTTTTGAAAAGTTCCATGCGTGTCCTCTCCCCCCACTTAAAAAAGGACACCTATCTCCACCCTCTTCACACCTACACATCTATTTGGTTCAAAAAATAAATTAACACATCAATTTATTACTCTTAAAAAACCTCATAGATCCCTTGTTCCGATCATAAATCCTTCCTAGAAAGGATTTTGGTGCAAACCAATAGAAGTTACTTGATGAAGAGGTAACATTCATAAATGAGGGATTTCCATTTATTTATTCATACCCCAACATAAAGTAATAATTAATCAAGATAATATAGTATAAATAGTCTATAACATATATAAATATGTTATTATGTTAATTGAATAACATATAACCTTATCCACTTCCATCAAATGGGAAAAGAAACCATCAATCGTGTGTATAGTGGACTACCACCTCATGAACCAATATAATTTTTTCCATAACCACATTTAAATTATGAATATAATGATGAATTTTACACGTGTATATGATATTTATTAAATTAATATACTTATTTAATTATAATATCACATATATATTCTTACTTTCTATTCTGTTTAAAATATGATAAAGTTTCTTGTGTGTTTGGATGACTACCGCCTCACAATGCAATGTGATTCATTTTTTACATACACTTTTCATAAAAGGTAATAAGAATAAATTTAATAAATAAATGTGATATATATTAAATTATATAAATTCCTGAAAATTAATATATCATACGCTTTATTACTGTCTCACCCATTAAGGGAATCATATCATTTCTCATGCATATGTATGGTCTATCGTCTCTACGAAGCAATGTGACTCATTTTCCATAACCAACATTAAATAATGGTTATAATAATGTATCTGATTAGTATATATGATATTTATAAAATTATCATCATTATTTATAGGATGGAACCATATAATATATGCATGAACTGAAACTTTTATGAAAAAACATGCATGAGAAAAGTAGGAAATTAACCCTAGAAATAATTAAAATAATGAAATATTTTTAAAAAATGGATGGTAAAATATTTTAAGAGGATCATTTAAGATATTACAAATATGAATTTGGTTTTGGTATAAATTAATAACTTGCTTAAAACCATTATACATAAGGCTAAATCACATTCAACCAAAAGGAAGCCTGAGGTAAGGTACTTCATCTCAATTTCCATTTTAGTGATACATATTTGTTAATATACACCTATTCACTTTTATGTGGTATATATACTACCCATTTTATATATTTAACAGGAATAACTATTTATTCATAATCAATAATTTTTTCTTCCATGTTTATTCTTAATGCGTTACAATTTTAAATTTACCAATGAGGTAAAAAATTTATTGTACAACCTCACTTTCTTTCATGATTATTTACTTTATCGTGAAGAAATCACTTTTTTTATGATAATTTTTCATTAGAAATAATATTTATGTTAATTATTTATATTCTTATTTGGTGGATATGATTATTTAAAAAACTATATTCTATTTTTACATAAAGATCCCACTTTAAATGTTATTTGATTAATTGGAAAAATATTGATAAATTTGTATCCTTTACTCAATATATATATTTGATGATAAGTAATATTGAGTCATGAATTAAATCAATTATTTGATATAGGGGAATTATTTGGCCCAAAAGTTATAAGTGGTCCAAGTTATAAATATCCCCTAGATGCATCAACAGGTCTCATGATACAAATCAGTTGGCCAAATCATATGGGGTTTCACCTAGTAGTTTTAAACTGTCTTGAGAAAGGTCTTGATAATAGAGTTATCAGGATTCCTGAGATCATGAAATCTAATAATTAAGAATTTTATTCATTTAAAATTCAGTTATTATTATTATCCATGATATTTTTTCAACAATATTATCTCTATATGAATTTCATTATTATTTTAATTATTAAATGGAATGTGTGTTTGATTATTTACCTTACCATATTGATTATGTCTTATAAAATTATGATAGTCAAGTTATTGATTAAATGAAATGTTTTTTTTCATTTATTTACCTTTATATATTGATTTTTCATTATTGATTCATGATATATTCCATTTCATGTTACCCTTAGTGGGAGTTTGATATTACCCTTATTTGGTTTCCTTTCCCCAAGATATTTGGAATAATTCATGAAATAAGTTCAAGGATATGAAATGTTTTCTATTACTATGTTTTGTATTTTATTTTCCTAAGATAAAATCGGTATCATCTGTGTATCTAGTTTTAAAAAACATCTAAACTAATTGGTCCTTTGGGATTTGACCCCATGTATCTATACTAGTGTAATAAAGTAGTAAAGGGCTTTAGGTTACATGAGTTGGGGTCATTATAGTTGGTATATGAGAAAGTTTAGTAGAAAACATGAGATCTATATTAAGGAGAGAAATTATTAGGGAACAAAACTGTATGATTTAAATTGATGATAAGTATATAACAAAATCATAATTTTTTGGTGATGAATATATTATGTATTTTCTCCTAACAAAAAATCCCTGTTTGGATACTATAAGTGGACGTGGTTCTAGAATAGATGTACCTAGGGTTAATAAATCTGAAAAAGTTCTATTGGGATTGAATTGATCATTAATTGGTATATTAAAATGGGCCTTACTATGCACCTAGTACGACACTTCTGGGAGATATTCTTAGGATAAATCAAATTTTCATTACAAATCATTATGAAGGATTTCAAAATAAATATATCCCTAAAGAAATCAAAATTTTGATTATTAGATTAGAAGTGCATAAAATATTAATTTTTGTTGAGTATTACAACATATTTATAAATATGAATTATGATTTAAAATTAATTATTTTTTGAGCTAATCTAGTATATTCTTTTGTTCAGAAATGGAACCTAGAAATAATAAGGGTATCAATAATCATAGACAATGTAGAGATTTCCCTACTGAGAAAGCTAATACAACAAGTATTTGAACCAAACTAATCATGTATATATTAGGGAATCTTAATAAGGTTATCAAAAATAATCTTTTTTAAATAGAGAAAATTATTCCACAATGTGATTCTCTTATGTTGGGTCACTTAATGTTACACAATCCACTATCATTTATTAGGACGAAAAATACAATCATAGTTGAGAAGTGTATTATATCTCTAGAGAATATATTTATGCCCATGGGATTTGATGAAAAGGAAAAGCTTACACATATTGTGTATCATCTCAATGAGAAGGATGATCACTGGTGATTGTTTATCTAGAATACTAAGGAGGATGAGGACATATAACTCCTGGAATGAAGGATTTTATGAATATATTCTTTAAAAAATATTCCCCTCACAAGCAATAAATTAAAATTAAGAGAATGTTCATAATATTAATTAAAAAGGAATAAAAATTTATTTTTGAGTATGATGTTATATTTTGAAGTTTATCCATGTATGATACATATTACATACATAACATGGAGTGAATGTAAGATTGAAATATGAATGTAGATTCTCAATTACAAGAGGGGGGGGGGGTGAATTGTATACTTTAAAAATTCCTTTAGAGCCTTTAAAGTTGATATAAAACATTCTATGTTTAACAAAGTTAAACAAGGTAAATTCACAAGACCAATTAGTTCTACAAACTTTCTAGGTTCCAGATATATGGTTCTGGAAATGAAATTTAATAAAAGTTTACAAGTAAAAAGATTATACCATAATGCGTATAGAATCTTAATAATCAAAGTATACAAGTACAAAAAAGTATAAGATAGTTATACATTCCTTATTAATAAAAATTTAGCGGAAAATAAACTTGAAACAATACAAGTAAAAAGTAGGAATTCTTTTAACCCAGAGAGTAGGGTATTTAACAACCTTTGATAAAGTTCCCTGGATTTATACTTTCAAGAAATCCCATCTAACCCACACTAGGGTAAGCCCTCAATAAGAATATCGGAGTCTGTCTTGCTATCCCTGCAAGCCCTTGAACGTCAAGGTTGTCAGCACCTCGGTCTTCTTTATCAAGGAATTCATTGAGATTTAAGGTAGTCGGCACCTTTGTCTTCCTATCCCCAGAAGTCCTTGATTATACACTACAACAATCAGAGTCTCACAAAGAAATATGAACTAGATGTTCAGTACGCACAAAACATGAGAGTATCTCTCTATAAATCACTTCAACAACATGTCATTCCATGATTTATGGATTGGTATGTCAGTATTAAGCTCATTCAAATGAGATCCTATTTATATGCATTTCTCCAACGGTTAGCTCCCTCCTCCAATAGTCATATTTTTCCTTGAATCTTGGAGGGACCTGTACACATGTCACTCAAACAATGGTTAACTAGAAACTAAATGTAAGATATCATTTTATAACTAAAAAAAGGGCAAGAAAAATATGGTTGCTTAACCAAATCCAATTTTTTGGTTCTAAAGAAAAATAAAGTTCAGAGTCTATGTAAATAAACACTTGGAGACTATTAATTATAAATATTCAGATTCTATTTTTCAAATAATTCAGAATCCTAATTCTATAGATTTTGGAGTTTGAATTCAAATGGATTTAGAGTCTGAATTCTAAGGAATTCAGAACCTGAATTCAGTATAATTCGGAGTCTGAATTTATAGAATTTGGAGTCTAAATTCAAAGGAATTTTGAATCTGAATTCAGAGGAATTCGGAGTCTGAATTTCAGAGATTTCAGAGTCTGAATTTTGGAGAATTCGAAATATGAATTTTAAAGAATTCGTAATATGAATTTAGAGAATTCAGAGTCAGAATTTAGAGAATTCAGACTCTCAATTTTAGAGAATTTGGGGTCTGAATTTAGAGAATTTGAAGTCTAAATTTAGAGAATTCAAAGTCAGAATTCTGAAAAATTTAGAATCAGAATTCTGAGGAATTCGGAACCTGAATTCAGAACATGAAAATAGAATACTATATTTCTAATTATTTATAGGATTTCAAGGTTTTTAGATATTAAACCAAATTTTACACTTAGAAATAAAAAGAGATATATATGAACAATGAAATCAAGGGTAAAGAGAAAATTTTATTACTGAAGTAAAATTCTCCTTATTAAGATAAATCTTAGGGGGAATAAAATTTTCCTTGAGATAAAGTGTTTGTGATTTTCAAAACATAAAGAAATGGAAAATTCATAAGGAAACCTTATTGACTCAACAATCTCCCCCTTCTTGGAAAGCACAAACATCCTTACGAAAAAAATCTAAGGACTTAGAAATTTTATGGACTTGAAAATAAAAACATAACTCTCTTTGCTTATGGATTATAGTGAATAAAACTAACTCTCCCTTAGGCTTTGGAAACACTAAGGATCATATTCTTGATTTCCTAAATGAGATGTTATATTATCTTTCCTGCGAAAATATTCATTAATATGAACATCCATTAAATGAACTCCCCCTTACATAGGGAAACAACTTCTTTACTTAGTATTCTTTTTATCATTCCTTTCTCCCCCTTTGTGATTTTTAAAAAGGAATAAAGGGAATGGAAAAATTGGTACCTAAAATTTAGAACTAAACAACCACAAACAAAATATATAAAGAACAACCAAAATTTCATTAATGTTGAAAGAATTTGTACAAGGAAAGGTACAAAAAAAGATCAGAATGGAAAGAAATTATCCTTATTTCTCTTTTGGCATTGGCTTCTTAACAATTGTTTTTAGATTTTTTGAGCTCCTTGTGATCTTCTTCCATATGCTTGAGCAGATGATCCAGATCTTCATTCTTTTTCTCAAAGACTTTAATTTTTTTCCTGAGCCTTAAGATATTCTTCTTGAGCTTTCAACACTTCTTCTTGCTTAGAATGCTTCTCTTCAATCTCAATTATGATATCCCTTTCCCTCTTCCAATTCATGTCCAAAGAGTTAATCTTTCCATTTAGATCCTTAACTTCCTGCTTCTGAGAAGTATATTCTAGGCTTAACTTTTCCTCAAAACTATTTGAAAGATCCTTGATCTTCCCATCTTTGGTGTCAAAATCATCCTTGAAATTATCATGAAATTCATTGAAGATTATCATTTCTTCAATTGTATTATTTTAAAATCTTGTAATCTTCTTACGAGATCTTTTATGAGCCACATAACCAATGAAGAAGGTTTTGAAATCTGCCTCTAGAATAAAACATTTATCCATAACCATGGAAACTGAATCTGATTTCTGATTTATCATATGCTAAAGCATCTAGAATCTTATGTCTATGATTGGGAATAAGGGAATAGTACCAACCATCTTTTTCAATGACTGAACAAAAAATCATGTCCAAGGGAAGATGATTCTGAATCTGAGTGTTTGGTTAGTTAGGATTATTTTTCAATGTCCTCATCTTTCCTCTTTGATGAAGCACCACAATTTTTCATCTACGCCACATATTTAATAGGCATATCTACTGACACCTAATTTCCCTTATCAGCTCTCAGAATGATCTCTTCTACCTTGGGTGATTCATGATCACTATCAAATAACTAAACAATTTTTTCTTCCTCAACTTCCTCTTTCTCTACATCAGCCACATTATCTTCCGGATGAATGGAGTCATGATTACTTCTTTCATCATCTGTTGGATTATTCTCTTCTTCCTAACCATTCTCTTCATTCCCTGGTATAGTGAGTTTTAAGGATTCTTCTTCAGAGGATCTGATCAAAAATTTTACAGATGGACTTTCCTTCTTATGGTAATCCTCTACTTGCCTTATTATATCTTTTGAATCACCACTACCTTCTTCTTATTCTTCTACTTCTTCAACTTCTTCTTCTTCAACTATTTATTCTTCATGATGTGATTCTAGAATCACCACATTCTTTCATAGAGTCTCTGTTAATTGTTCTAATACAAAAGATTCTGGGACCAGAATTTGTTCAGATGCTTTCTTAGCATCTTTGAGAAGAGATTGTACTATATTGGCCTCATACATCTTATTCTTTTACTTCTTCTCTTTCCGTTTCTTCTCATGATCTTCATTAACCTCTATTCTTAAAGATTTTGCCTCAGTAGGATCTAAGCCAAATTTAGGCTCCCCTTCCTTCCTATTCTTCTTATCTTCTCTCCACTTAGCCACTACTTTATCAGAATAAGCTTTTTTCATCTTTGTCTTTAGTGGTGTAGAATAAATTTCCTTATACACATGGGTTTTTATTTTCTATTTCATTTTCTTATCCTATCTCTTCCTTTATCCTTTTTAGAGGTTTCAAAAACTTCTGGATTGTTTGACAAATCTTATACTTCTTCTTTAAGATAGATCATAAAATTATCCTGATTTATTAGAGAAGCCAACCTTCATCCTCATTAAGGTATCATCACTCAACAACATTACCTTGTAATTTATCAGCTTGTAACTGCATGGAATTCTAAAAGATTCTAAACAAAGAACTATAATATTTGAGAGAATATCCCGATACATAATGATTACGAAAACTAAGGAAAGGAAATATACCTTTCAAATTACTTAGGAAATATTATTCATAATGAGGAAAATTCTTATAGAAGAACTTTAGATTATGTAAAATGACTATGAAAAAAATTCTAACTATGAAAAATTTAGATTATGAAAACTTTAGAGTATGAAAAATATGACTACGAAAAATTTTAACTACAAAAAATCTTAACAACAAAAAATTTTAACGAAGAAAAATTTTAACTACAAAAAAATTCTATTTACAAAACAATTTTGACTATGAAAAATTTTTGATTACGAAAATTTTTGACTACGAAAATTTTTGACTATGAAAATTTAGATTACATTGATTTTTGACTCTGAATGTTTAGATTAAGAAAATTTTGGACTCTGAAAATTTAGATTTCGAAAAAAAATTGACCAACAGGAAAATGTACTCCCCCTATGAAAAAGAGTTTATTATTGTAAAAAGATAGGTTTCAACAAAAAGTTAATATGGAATATTACATTACATTAATCATTCCTATCTTCTGTTTAATATATTAAAATCTATTGAAGGGTAAATATTTTGTGTAAATAGCAGCAAGTTTTTCATGCATTCTGATAAAATAAAGAATGATATATCCTTTTTGTGTTTGATCCCTAAGAAAGTGATCCCTAATGTCTATGTGGTTTTCATGAGAGTGATGTGCATGGTTTTTTGCATAAGGAAATGGAACTAGTATTATCACACATTATTTGTGTTTTGGTAAAACTCATACCATAGTTTGTGAATTTGTGTTGCATCCACAAAACTTGAGCACACCATCTTACAGCTGCTACATATTCAGCTTCAGCAGTAGAAAGTGCTACTAAGTGTTCTTTTTTTCTTGACCAAGAAACTGATGAATCTCCTAAGAAATGACAAGTTCTGGTAGATCCTTGACTAGTCTTTTCTTAGAGAGTTTACATAAGTTCCTAAGGTTACTATGTCCTAACCTTCTATTCCATAAATAAGAATAATCTTCCATTTCACTAAGACAAGGTAGATATTGGATCCTAAGGTCTTCTATGTTTAGTGTGTATACATTCTCTTGCCTATTGGTAGGAAGAATAAACTCCTACTTGGAATTGTGTACTAAGCACTTATCATTCCTAAAATTTACAAGCTAACCTTCACCACAAAATTGGATTATTCTAATAAGGTTGTGCTTAAGACCCTTAATAAATAAAACATTAAAATACAATGTTTTTCCTAGAAGAAAAATGATACCTACACCAGTAATTTCTTCTAGAGAATTATCTTGGAAAGTTACTTTTACTCTTTCCATATTGATAATATTTTTAAAGAAGTTTTTGTTACCAATCATGAGCCTAGAACTTCCACTATCCATTTACCATGTATTGCTATTGGTACTTTCTTTACTTTTATAAAAATAATAGAGTTAGACTTTCAGAGCCCAAACATTCTTGGATCTAGAAACTTCAGAAAGAAAAATTTTAGGAATCCACATTTTCTTAGAAAAATATGATTTATGAAAACCTAAAGACTAAGTTTTATTTAAGGAACAATATTTTTCCCAATGCCCGCCATACTGACATTTAGTGAAGAATAGAGCACTTTGGGGAACAAAATAATTATTACTAAAAACATGTTTTGAATGAGTATAACCAAATCAATAATTATTTTTTAGAGGTCAAATTTGGGAATACATCTTATCAAAATTTTCCTTACCTATGGTAAAGTTTGACAAACAATTCTTCAAGGAAAATATTTCAGACTTTAGTATAATAACTATGTTTTTATCCTAAAAAACATTAGTTTTAGAACTAGAGTTTGTCTCTATAATATTTTTCTTAGAAATCACCTTTTATATATCCTTAGAAAGTTTATCACTATTAGAATTAACTTCCTCAAGGGTTTTTGAAATACTTTTAAAATCATAAATTTTCTTATCAAGATCTTTAGAAAGATCTAATACTTCTTAATAAGAATATAATTTCTAGAATTTTCCTTATCAAGAGTTTTCTTGACTTTAGAATTTTCATTCTCAAGAAGCTTAGCAAACCTAGACACTTCTTTATAAGTAGGTAAAGTATTATCTTCATCAGAAGAAGATTATTCATTCAAAGATTCATAATATTTATTTTCACTATAATTATAATTCAAGGATACATTGGTTATAGATTTAGCATTGTGTACCTTGGCCATCAGACAATGATTTTCAATAAGTAATTTGTACAGTAAACCATGATTCTTCTGACCAAAAGATTCATACTCTAAGGATTCATCAGAAGAGTCTCCACCACTAGCACTCCAGGTGTCATTAGCTTTCAAGACATTATTAACTTTAACTTTGTAGAACTTATTTCTATTTTTCTCAGATTTCTTTTCCTTTCTATCCTTTCTCTTAAGCATATGAAAATTTGGCCTTATAAGCCCTGCTCTTTTGCATTCATAACAAGTGACTTAAGAATCTTTCTTGTCTCTTCTTTCTTTCTTCTTATATCTATACTGAAAGTCTTTCTTCCCAAATATCTTTTTCATCCTTCGAACAGGATTAGCTAGTTCATTCTCAGAATGTTCACTTTCACTTTATTCAGATAAAACCGTGACTTTCTTCGACTTGGATCTTGTAACTCTTTTAGGAGTCTTGACTTTAGAAGTATTAAAGGATACAAATCCATTACCATTCTTCTTTTTGTTCAAATCAACATCTCTTTTCATTCTTGTCTCATGTTGAAGAAGAGTTCAAAAAATCTCATCAAGCGTAATCTGAGATACCTTCATATTCTCATCAATAGTTGTTCTCTTATATTTCCACTCATTAGGCATGATATCTATAATCTTGTCCACAAGTGCCTCATCATCTAAATTTTTTTCACCCATTGATTTTAAACTATTAACAATAGTTATAAAACTTTGTTGTACATTGCGCACTGGTTCTTCATAAGGAAATAGAAATCCATGATATTCTTCTCTAAGCATGGCACTTCTAGTTTCTATAATTTGGAAGTACCAAAACGAGTAACCTCAAATTCCTTCCAAATACAATTTGCAGATTCATAAGAATAAATCTGACTATATATATTCCTGGTCATGGAATACAACAAAGTATTGCATTCCTTGTAGTTTAGTTGATATTCTGACTTTTCTTGATTAGTAAAAGTTCTGACTTCCTTATTATGAATCTTGTAATCTCTAGTAAGCATAAAAAAGTTGTCTAATCTAGTATTAGTAACAAAAGTCTTAATACGATCTCTCCAATATTCATAATCATTCCCATAAAATATAGGTGGTCTAGTAGGATTACGATTTTCAATCGAACCAACATTAATTCCTTCCATCTAAAAGAAAATATCATTCCACATAAACATGTTAATAATAAATGTTTATAAACAAGGATAAAAAGCCTAATTAAGGAAAATATATTCAGAACAATGAAAACTTGATCAAGAAAACTTATATGTGAATATAAGTATTTCAGAGACCTCCTTTGATACCAATTGTCGGATCAAAGTATGAATGTAGATTATTTATTATAAAGGGGGGGGGGGGTGAATTTTATACTTTAAAAATTCCTTTGGAACCTTAAAAGTTGATATAAAACATTCTATGTTTAACAATGTTAAAGCAGGTAAATTCACAAGACCTATTAGTTTAAAAAACATGCAATGTTCTAGATATATGGTTCTAGAAATAAAAATTAAGAAAAGTTTACAAGGAAAAATATTATATCTTAAAGCATATAGAATCTTACTAATCTGAGTATACAAGTACAAGAATGTATAATATAGTTATATTGTCCTTATTAATCAAAATTAAGTGGAAAATAAACATGAAAAAATACAGGTAACAAGTATGAAATATTTTAACCCAAAGAGTAGGGTATCCCACAACCATGGATAAAGGTCCCTTGATTTATACTTACAAGAAAGTTTGTCTTACCCACACCAAGGTAAGCCCTTGATAAGAATATCATATTTTGTCTTGCTATCCCCGCATGCCCTCAAACTTCAAGGTAGTCGGCACCTATGTATTACTTATCAAGGAAGTCCTGGAGCTTTAAGATAGTCAGCACATATGTCTTCCTATCCCCGGATGTCCTTGATTGTACACAACAACAATTAGAGTCACACGAAGCAATATGAACAATCTGTTCAGTACAAACAAAGAATGAGAGTCTCTCTCTCTAGAAATCACTTCTACATCATGTAATCTTTAGATTGATGGATCAGTATGTCAGTATTGAGCTCGATCAAATGAGCTCATATTTATAGGCATTTTTCCAATGATCGGATCCCTCCTCCAATGGTTATATTTTTCCTTGAATCTCAGATGGACCTATACACATGTCACTCAAACAATAGTTAATTAGAAACAGAATGTACGATATCATTTCATAACTAAAACAAGGGTCAGAAAAATATGTTTTCTTAACCAAATCCATTTTTTGGAGTCTAAGGAAAAATAATGTTCAGAGTCTATGTAAATAAACACTTGGAGATTATAAATCATAAATATCTAGATTCTATTTTTCAAGGATCTTGGAATCAAAATTACATAGATTTTGGAATCTAGATTCCAATGGATTCTGAGTTTGAATTATAAGGAATTTGGAACCTGAATTCAAAAAAATTCGGAGTCTGAATTCATAGGAATTCAGAATCTCAATTCAGAGTCTAAATTTTAGAGAATTCAGAATCTGAATTTCAGAGAATTCATAATCTGAATTTCAGAGAATTTGGAATATGAATTTAGATAATTTGGTGTATGAATTCAGAGAATTCAGAGTATGAATTTAGAGAATTTAGAATCTAAATTTCAGAGAATTTTGAGTCTGAATTCAGAGAATTCAGATTTAGAATTATGATCAATTCAAAATTATAATTTTGAGGAATTTTGATCTTGAATTTAGAACCTGAAAAGAGAATACTATATATCTATGTATTTATAATATTCCTAGATTTTAAATATAAAACCGAATTTTACACTTATAAATAAAAAAATTTAGATAGGAAGCATAAAAACCAAGGTGAGTAGAAAAGTTTCTGGGGGAAGGAAAATTTTCCTTATTAAGATAAATATTAGGGAAAATAAAATTTTCCTTGAGATAAAGTGTTTTTGATTTTCAAAACATAAAGAAATGGAAAAGTCATAAGGAAACCTTATTGACTCAATAGTGAAATATTAATTATTTCATTAAATGGATTAAGGCATTTCTTTAAAGGGAACTCATCTGTCAAACTTTTTCATCATATGATGAAATAGTTTTATGTTCCATAAGAATGCATAAGTAATTCAGTATATCCTATATGTTCAAGTGAAATAAAAAAAATAAGAATTAAAATGAGAATAAAGGCAAAGGGAATGAATTAAATAAGAAGAAAATAATGATGTAATTTCCACATTGTGGGAACTGTGGAAAGAATCATCCTAAGAAATTCTTGAAGGGAATGAAATTTTGTTATAAGTGTGGAGATGAGGGTCATTATACTACAGAATGAAAGTGGAATAAATAAAATTCTTTTATTTAGTGTTTTAACTATTTATAGATGTGGAAATATGAAAATGAATTCCCCAAGAATCAAGGTAATCTACCACAAAAGAGTACAAGGCGTGAACGTCAAGCTTATTTGAACCCTATAGCTAAATTAGAAGTACCAAATGATGTGATGGGAGGTACATCAATTCAATCATTAAAATTTTCTAATGTTTTATTTTCTTTTGGATCCTCATACTCTTTTATATATTCAATGTTTTATAGGAAAATTAGATATTTACCTATCACTTTAAGAAGGGAGTTTCCAATAAAAACTCATTGTAGAAGTCACACTGTAATAATGATGTGTCAAGATGTCATCATTATGACACATAAACAAGATTTATTTTCTTACCTTATTATCATACATATAGTTGAATTCAATATAATCATTGGTATGGATTGGATTTAAAAATATGATAAAACTATTTATTTAAATAATAATGATATTACCATTAATAATGAAGATGTATAATTCTATATCTTCAGAGTAAATACATCATCTTTTGAGACATGTATAGATCCACCCCCAATATCTCTTTTGAATGAGTTTTTTTAGGGAAGAAGAGTAGACAAAATCTACATATAGAGAATGTGATATTTGTATCGGGGGTTTACATATTGTATAAGAAAAAACTGATGTATTTCTCGAGAAATTACATAGACATCCACCATAGAATGAATTCAATTTTCTATCAATTTAATCCATGATGTTATACCAATATCAAATAATACTTATAGAATAGACATTGTGGAATTAATATAGTTTCAGAAATAACTAGATTTGTGTGATAAGGGATTTATTGTACCTTGTGTTTCACCATGGGGAGATCATGTTCTCTCTATTAAGAAGAAAATGGATCCATGAGACTGTCAATTGATTTTAGGTAAATTAATGTTATTATGATAAAAAAATGTATTGTCTTCCTCACATTGATGACTTATTCGATCAACTTCAAGGAGCTCAATATTTTTCAAATATTGAAATTTATTTTAGGTGTTAATAATTGTATGTAAAGATAGAATACATTCCAAATAGATATTTCCAAATGAGGTATGATCAATATGAGATTATAGTAATTCCATTTGGTTAGAATAATGAAACCTATATTTTTATCGATATAATTAAAAGAGTAGTGAAGGAATATATTGATGATTTTTTTGTAGAATTCGTTGGTCATATTTCAGTGTATTATTAAATATACGAGTACCATGATAATCACTTTTACATTATTCTTTAGGCTCATAAAAGGAAAGATTTATATGTGAAATTTATTAAGTTTTATTTTAGGAATCAAGAAGTTTGTTTTCTTGGTGACATTGTCTCCAAAGATAGAAAATCAATTGAAACTTTGAAGACAAAGGAATTCATAGAATGTCCTACACCAATGAATATACTTAAGGTACATAAATATATAAGTTTGTCATGTTACTATATTTTATTCATTCAGAATTGTTTCCAATTTTCTAAGACGTTATCTAATCTTACAGGTAAAGGGGTTATGTTCGGTTGGAAAATAAAATTTGAAGAATGTTTTGATGAATATACGAGGATATTTTTCAATGCTATTATTTTGAATCTACTATTTTGAAATGATGTGTTTGTGAGATATAGTGATTCATAAAATAATTGACATGGTTGTATCCTGATAAGAAATGATAAAGATATGCACCAAGAAAATTAAAGACTTGTGAACAGAACTATACAACCCATGATCTTCAGTTGGGTGCAGTAATATTTTATTTGAAGATTTTGAGACATTGTATCTATGGTAAAATATTTGAGATATACGAAGATCATAAAATACTAAAATACATATTTTCACAGAAAGAGATCAGTATAGAAAAAATGAGATGGCTCGAGCTACTCAAATATTATGATTTCTTAATACCAACCACCTGGGGAATAAAAATAAGGTAGTAGATGAATTTTGTAGGAAAGATCATGGAGTTCTAACCCAAATGAGGATTGAGAGGTGTTTGATGTTCATATATCATATAAATATGGATATTGGAATTATTATAGAAAGTGGATCATCACTCATTTTTTAAATAATTATTAAATAAACTTTATTATAAAAAATAAAAAAGTATCAATATGAGGATGAGAACTTTTAGAGGAAAAGTAAAGCTTTGAATGATAGGAAATTAATAGAATTTTTTATGAAGACGGTGTTCTGAAATTGGAAAACAGATTATGTGTTCCACCTATAAATGAGATAAAAATGAATTTTTTGGATTATGTTCATAGATTGAACTTCTATATACCCAATGGTTGCATAAAGGCGTATAGGGATTTGAGAGAACATTTTTGGTGGGATTAAATGAAGAGGAAAATTACTAATTATGTGTCTAGATGTTTGTTTTTTAAAGATTTGAAAGCTGTGAGACAACATCCTAGAGGAGTTACGATATCTATTCCTTTTCCAGTGTGGGAATGGGATGAAATTACTATGGAATTTTTTCATAGGAATACTATAGACTCCTAGAATTTATTATTGAATATGGGTTATAATTGATCACTAAACAAAATATGCACAATTCTTCACTATAAGAGAAGAGTTATGTATCGATCTCCTTGAAATTCTATATATAAATGATGTTTTAAAAATTCTTGGTGCACATATTTTGATCGTGTTTGATTGTGATCCCTAGTTTAAATCAAATTCTATAAGTTTTTTAAAAAGGCTCTTGATATTGAGCTTCATTTGAGCATTTCCTACCACCTTAAAATTGATGGATTATATGAAAGGACTATTCAAACAATGGAAGTCAATTTTATCTCATTATCAATTTTCTTTCATGGTATATGGGATTAGTATTTACCTTTGGTATAGTTTCTATATAAAAATAGTTTCTATTCATGTATTCAAATGGTTCCATCTGAAGAATTATATGAACAAAGATTTAATACAACAACTTGTTGGGAGGATGTTGGTGAAAGGAAACTTGTCTTCCAAGAGATTTTTGAAGATGAAATTGTAAAGTTAAAGGTTATTCAGCCTTAGGTCAAAGTAGGAAAAAATGTTATGATGATAATCAGTGGAAAGATTTATAATTCCAAGTGGAATATAATGTTTAATTAAAAGCATCTCCATGGAACAATGTTATAAGGTTTGTTAGGAAAGGGAAATTGAGACCTAGGTAAATTGTAATATTCAAAATCCATGAAATATTTAGAGTTTTTTCTTACTGATTTTCAATTCCATGAAGTCTCTCAAAGGAAGACGATCTGTTCCAAATATCATTGTTAAGAACATACAATCTAGACCCAACACAAGTTCTCACCTCTGACCAAATACAATTGAAACCTAATATATCATACAATGAAGAACCGATAAATATTCTTGATACTAGATAGAAATTATTGAGTAATAAGATGACTCAACATTTATAGGTACTTTGTAGAAATCCTAAAAGGGATGAAGAGACATGGGAACTATAGGATATTATGAAAAAGAACCACCCACATCTGTTTAGAAGGTAATATACTTGAGATTTTGAGTAATCTTTTTTAGTGGAGAATAATGTAACATCCTGATATATTATTATTATTTTAATTAAATTAAATCTCTTTGATAGTTTGTGATGCATGCAACACCAGTTTTAAATGAAAACAATCTTTTAAAATATTATTTAAACATGACCGTTATAACATAGACGTTAAGTTAAAATATACGAATAGGAATAGGAAAATTATGATAAATATATAGTTTAAACATGTTAATTTTTCATCTATTCATTAGTAATAAAAAATAATCATTTCAAAGTAGAAGGAATGTTTTCTAAAAAGTACTATTTTTTCTAAAGAAATTAGTTTCATTGCTTTTGGAGCACTTATGATAAAATAATTTTTTGAAACTTTTAGAAAATTTATTTTTCAAAATTATATAATTTTTTTAAATCATCATATCTAAATTTTCTTATGTTGTGTTTTTTTATTTTTCAGAAAATATTAATATTGTGATGAATAGTTAAAACACTAATTTTTATTAAAAACTAAAATTTTGATTAAATTAATTAAAAAGATATATTATATTAAAAATTGATTTAAAAGTAAAATTTGTAAAATTGTATTATAAAATATAAAATTTAGTTCAGTGGAATCAATTTAATCTTTAATTTTGATATTAAAACCTCCTATAATTTTTAAATTTTCTCTTTAGAAACCTGTTTTTCATCGTGTTCACGAGTATAATTTTAAATTGGATTCTTCCACTTCTATGAATTGAAATTTTAAAAATGGATTTTTTGTTTGGAATAATAATTTATATTATATTTTAACATCAACTTAATTTTTTATCATTAAAAATAGTAAAAGTAGAAAAATTATGTATTGTGGTCAAGGTAAAAACAGATTTTCCAGCAGATAAACTAAAAACATAAGCGTTAAATGATAAAAAAATTGTCCAAAACAAATTGGGTAGAAATATTTTGACAATAACACATGTAAGGGTCTATAATTACCCATTTTGAGGCTTTTTACATGATAAAAAATGTGGGTGTAATTGATTCTCTACAAAAAATTCCTTGTTTGTCCTCTCCCCCACTTATAAAAGGCCACCCTTCTCTTCCACTATTCACACATACTATGCCATATGGTTAGAAAAAAAATGAAAATATAAATTAATTACTCCCCTAAAAACCTCCTAGATCCGTTTTAATGATCATAAATTCATACTAAAAAAGATTTTGGTGAAAACTAAAAAATTTACCCAAAGAAGAGGTAATGTTCTTAAACGAGACCTTTCATTTTATTTTTTCTTACACATGTAAGGGTCTATAATTACCCATTTTTTTTTATATTATTATACTTATTTAATTATTTTATCCCGTATACCTTTTTACATTCCATTCTGTTTGAAATATTATAACGTTTCTCGTGTGTATGGAGGACTACCACCTCACAAAGCGATCTGATTCATTTTTCACATATTCTTTACATGGAAGCTAATATTGATAAATTTAATGAATATATGTTATATATATGAAATGATATAAATTATTGAAACTTACTATACAATACACTCCCTTACCCAATCAAACATTAATGGAATGATATCATCTCTAATGTGTAAGTACAACCTACCATCTATATGAAACGATGTGACTCATTTTCTATGCCCAACATTTAATAATGGTTAAAATAATGCATCAAATGATTAAATATAATATTTATAACATTATTATCATTATTTATATGATTTTAATATATAATATATACAAGAACTGGAACTTTCATGACAAACCACATATGAGAAAACAAGGCAATTAACACATGAAATAAAGAAAATAATAAAATATTACTATCAAATGGATGGTAAATGTTATAATGGGATAATAAGTGATATTATAAATATAAATATGGTTCTAATATAAATTAATAAAATTCTGAAAACCATTATATATAAGGTTAATTCACTTTCAACCAATATTTAGCATAAGGTAAATGACTTCGTCTCAATTTACATTTCCTTGAGACATATTTTTTAATATGCACATATTACATTTTATGTGGTGTATATATTAACCCTTTGATGTATTTAACATGAATACCTATTTACTCAAGATTATTGATATTTTTTCTTATGGTTTATTATATAAGGGGTTAAAATTAAAAATTTACCAAAGTATTAAATAATATATTGTACAACATCCCTTTCTTTTTTCATTGATTACTTTATCCTAAAATAATCACCTTATTATTATAATTTTTCATTAGAGATTAAATTTATATTAAATATAAGTTTTATTTTATTGTGGTTATTTTTATTTTATAAATATTATACAATATTTACATACAATGTTTAATTTGAATGTTATTTGATTAACTGTATAAATATTGATAAAACCATATCCTTTACCCAAAATGGAAATTTTATGATAAGAAATATTGATTCATGAATTAAATAAACTATTAAATATATGATGAATGATTTTTACATGAAGTTATAGGTGGGTTAGGGTTATAGATATCCCCTAAATCCATCGGCAAGTCTCATAAGACAAATCAGTCTTCCAAATTAGATGGGTTTTTACCCTAAAGTTTTAAATTGTCTTCAGAATGGTATTGACATTGAGGTATCATGATGCCTAAGATAATGATGTCTCCTCAATTTAGAACTAATTTACTATTATTATCCATAAAATTTTCACAATGATATTATCTATGGATTCATTTAATTCTCATTCTACTGATTAAATAGAATGCGTGTTTAGTTATTTACCTTATTATATGGATTGTGCCTTATCAAATTATGATAGTAAAGTCGTTGATTAAAAGAAATATGTTTTAAGTTATTTATATTTCCATATGTATTATTTTTTATTGATTCATGATTTATTCCATTGTATGTATCCCCTACAGTGCATTTGATCTTAACCTTATTTTTTCCCTCTTCCCAAGATAAGAAGAAGAATTCTTAGAATGAGTTCAAAGATGCTAAATGTTTTTCATTACTATTATTGGTATTTTTTTTCCAATGTAAAATGGGTATAATATATGTATATAGTTTTCTAAAACTACGAAACTGATTAGTCCTTCAGTATTTAACCCCTTGTATCTATGCTAATGTAATAAAGTAAGTATCATCTCCAGGTTAATAGAGTCAAGATCATTACATTTATTAGAATATTGTATGGATATTTATGCTAAAAATGTTGTAATAATTTGTCTATGAGATTTGTGTTTTTACATTTGGTATGAAAAGATGGGTTTATATAACATTATAGGTTTGGATGTCATTGATTTAGGATAATTTAATAGATTTAGATACTATTATAGGATAAAAGGTTTTAGGGGGTCATTAATTCAATGTTATAGATACTCTATTAAGGTCTCATGAGATTTTATTTTAAGGTTATAAATGATATTTTAGGATTATTTTATAATTTTTTTGTAATTATGCTTGTTTATGATATAGATAACTTTAAGGGTTGGTATATTATTTCTTATTAAGGAAATTATAGTTATTTGGGATAAAGGGTTATTTTATTTTAAGAAGATAATTTGAAAAGTATAGATAACTTTTATGTTGAAAGGTGAATTTATTACAAGGTTATAAAGGTTATTTTAGATAATTTTTATTTTATTTTTGGAATTTAGGTATATATTTTGTAGTTTAGGATTTTATTTCAAACTTGTTAATATTATATTAGGCATAAATATTCAGTTACATTTTTAGAGTATATATGTTAAAGGTGATCAATAATTTTTTCGAAAATAATATGCAATGTTTTGATTATTTTTGGGGTTTAATAATTTTTTGGTTGAAGGTTCTGTTGATTTTAGAGAATATATAATCACGGTTTTCTTGATTATTTGGTTTAACTATATTTAGTGATTTAGGTAATGTTATGATTTTTTTTCATATATAATAGTTTCATATATTAAAAAAATTATTTGGTCATGATTGGGGGAATATTATTCACCCATGTTGAAAAAATAAGATGTTGGAGTTTTTATTAGTAATAATCTATATGCTTGAATATTCAATATAAAGGTTTTAAGAGCTAAGAAATTGTGAAATTTTTATTTATTTTATAATTAGTAAAAACGTTAAATATGTAATTTATGTAAGTAGGGGAATAATGTAAAAACTGAGATTTTATCACGTATCATGTTTTTATAAATTAAATGTCTGTTATAATATGAGTCTTCATTCTCAGTATGATAGTTTGAGGAATTTCATCAATGAACTATAAAGGTAAAAATGGATCTTTAATTGCTTTCCATTAGAAGGTGAAGGTAGTGTATGTTCACATTTCCTTCTATTTTTTTCTTTTGGAATGGGGAATTTATTTCATTATCATACCCCATCCACCAATGAAACTTCTTCTTTTCTTTATTTTTTAATAAATGGTTTGACCCCCAACTTGTTTTGATAATAAATTCTATAAATTATAATAAGAATGCTGATATAACATTAAATAAATTAATATTATTACCTACCAGGTGATGAATGCACTATATAAGATCCTTATGAGTATAATGGGATAGTAGGAACAAATTAAAAAAGGAATTGAAATGAAGCTATCATTGTGGGTAATAATTATGAGATCTCAAAAAAATACAGGATTTAATTGGTTTTTTTGTTAATATTTTTTTGAAAATTAATATATGTCATAAAGAAAGTTTAATTTAATTATTACATGTTTTTTAAATCAATTAAAGGTATTTTTATTTTGATTTTAAAATCGTGAGTTTCTCATATTTCATGTGGATGTATATCATTGAATAACTACATTTAGTGGTAGTTTTTTTGGCTTTACATGGTAGTATAAACCATTGATAAATGACCAATAGTGGTTTACTAAAACCACCATGGATACCTATCTTGGGGATTTTTTCTTGACTTATTTTTTTATTTATCATTTACCATTTATTATTTATTTATTTATAATTTTCATTTTCTAATTTTTGATTATTTATTTATTTTTATCTATTTATTATCTACTTAATATTATTTATTTAAAATTATTTAATCATTATTTATATATTAATTATTTATATATTAATTACTAATTATTTATTATTTCTATATATTTTATATAAATTTTTATTATTTATTTATTTTATTATTTATTATTTATTATATATTATACAATATTATTAATCATTAATCATTATTCACTATTCATTATTCATTTCTTATTATTCATTATTCATTATTAACTATTTATTTTTCACTATTCATAATTCATAATTCATTATTCATTATTTTTCATTTATCATTTATAATTTTTCATTTTTTTTTCATTTATTATTATTTTTTATTTATCATTTATTAATTTATTTGTAATATTTTATTCTTCAATCAAATTACTTCCTTCAATCACCGACTACAAAATAGGAAAATATTTATAGGTGAACTCCATATCATCTACTGAATTCAAGAATCGAATGTACAGGAAGTCAAAGGGGTTTGTGCAGACTGTGATCTCTAACCAAAATCTCAGTCTTATCAATGTAAATAGTTAGGCCAAGAATATTTCTAACACTAACTCAACTGATATTAGGATGGCTTGTTTCATGGTTGTTCAATAGTTTAACACCATTATTATATTAGATGATTCCCCATTAGTTAGGGATATTTGAGAAACTGATATTTATGAGGACTAATAAAATATTTCTTATTTTTTATAGGTTCCAACACAATTGTGATTGATAAGTCTCCTGAGTGATATCTCAATGGAAAACCCATGAAAGTTGTTGATCCCAACACTCCTATTTTGGTTAATCCAATGAAAGATCATAAATCCTCTGAGGTTGTGGGAAATCCTAGTATATTAGATGTAGTTTTTTTTAAAGCATCTTACTTTAGTTATTCCGAATAGACAGCATGCATTTTTGGACACTTCAACCTCTAATAGGAATTAAACAGGGCCCCCTTCAGCACTAGTTTAACCCAAAGTTTTTGTTAAGATCAATCCACATCAATATAGTGATAGCATGAATATGGATTCTTCCACCTTGCTTGATGTGGTTGTTGATGTTTCATCCAAGGGGGTGGTGGACACCCCTGTACATGCTGCTCCTCAAAGATAGGGGTTGGTTATCATGGACAGTAATGTGGCTTTGGAGAATTCATATGCTTGAACTATTTTGAAGTGAAATCAAGCATATCAGGATAATGAACATTAATTGATTCTCCCTTTAATCCAGGATCAAAGTAATGTAGTAGAAAATAAATAGTGGTTTAAATAAGTTAACAATAAAAGTGAAAAAAATAACATCAATCCCATCCTTATTTAAATAGACTTTCCTTGTTCGTATGTTTTCATTTACTAGGGATGAGTTCCATATCATGTTCTGAAAATAGCCTATCTTTTCTCATCCTATTCTAAATATTTGGAAAAAAAATATAAAGGTTACGATTCCACTTTAAAAAATACCACCACCCAAAAAATTTATTTCTTCTTAGATTAGTGGTCTCCATTTTACCTTAGGTGTGCCGCCCTCTACGCCAGATGCTAACGAAAAGTAGTGTAGGGTCTATAGTGGTATGGAGGGGAAAATATACCTATATATCAGAGTAAAATTACAATGATAATATAGGTATTTATAAGGTAATCCATAAATAATCATTAAACTAACATCATATCACGTTCCATATAAATAACCGCAAACCATGTAATATCAAAATGATCAGTATACATATCAAATAGACATACAATGTAACATCATGAGATTTTAAGAAAAATATTCTTTTAAAATAATTAAAATTCTTTGATAAATTTTGTTATATGAAATTCATATTTCAGAATTCATTGTTTTCAACGCCGAGTTTATCCTGCATTTCACACAACATCATGTTCCTTTGATGACTTTTGTTCCGCACAAACCCAAGTCTTACCAGACAACAATATAATATTAATATTTAACATAACTGTTATCAAATAACCATTGTAATGGAAGGAATGGATATTATTAACATATTATGAATATATTTTGAAACATTTTTATATAATTAATCCTTTGTTGACCAATTAATTATAAATAAAAATTAAAACCAATTGAATATAAAGGATGTGTTTCTACGAAAATTTTTTTTTGCACCCAAAAATCTATTTTATCTTAGTAAATTAAATTAATCACTATTATTGAATGATATTAATGAATTTTCATGGTTATATATTTGATAAAATATTTTTATATTCATCCCATATGTTTAATAATTATAATGTAACAAAAAAAATCATATTTAAGCAATAAAAGGGTTTATTTTTCTAAAAGGTTTTTTAAACCATTTAATGGAAGATGTGATTTACAACTAAAATTTAACACTTTTATTAATTTTATTTTTCAAAATGAACTTATTCTTTCCAATATGAAAATCAAAATTTAATTTTGGTGATTTTTTGGTATTTTTTGTGAAAACTTTCATATTTTAATGAATAGCAAATGATCCAAATTTTAAATTGAAATCTTATTTTTCATCTAAATAATTTATAGTGTAAAATTATATTTATTTAAAAATAATTAGATCTAAATTATATAATTTTAAATAATTTAGTTCATTTGAATCTATTTCATATTGAAATTTAATATAAAATCATTTAAACTGAATTTCTCTCTTAAAAAACCATGTTGTCTCATCCCATCTACAGGATTGATTTTATATTAATTTATGCAAAATATATGATTATAATTTCAAAAAATAGATTAAATATTTTTAATTAGAATAATTTATAATTTCTAGTAATATAAATATATTTTTTGACCAAAAATATTAGTGAAATAAATTAAAATGAATTACATCATTTAAGGTAAAAAATGTGTTTACATAGTGGTTAGACATTAATATTAAGTGGTTGAATCACCTAGAAACATGTATAAAACTAATTTAATGTCCATTATTCAACCATATCCTAAATTTTATCTAATATTTTTCATTATTTTGGGTACATGATGTTAGGGTGACCACTCAATAGTGTTTACCTTTAATATTTACAAAAATGTCACTTCCTCTCCACTATAAAGAGGCACTCACCCTCCCCACTTATTCAAACCTATAAATCCATTTGGATCATCCAAAACCTACCCAACTAAACTCCAAAAATACCCCCTTCTATTTTAGAGGCCTCATTTTGGGAATAAAGTTACCCATGGAGCTCCTTTGCAGAAACTAAAAAGAGTTACCTGAAAAAGAGATAGCATTCTTCAATGGTCACTTTTGTTTTATTTATTTCTAAAACTACTTAAATTATTATTATTCAATTATTATATTATAACCACATTAAAATAAATATAATTAATTTTTTTTATGTTAAGGTTTCAACCTACACATTCACACACTTCCATAAAATGAGATATGCAATCATCATTCATGTTTACGACGGAGTTCTGCCTCGCAAACTGATGTAACTATTTATTCCATTACCTCCTCAAGAGGTTGTGAATAATTATTTAATGTATGTTATTATATAATATATATTATTTTTATAGTATTTTTATGATTATTTAATTTTTATATAACAAAAACCATCATTCATTACATTCTTGGTAATTCGATAACATCGTTTGTGGACCTGTGGACTATGACCTCCTCCAAGCGATGTGATTTATTAACTCATTACCTGGAATGCATGGGTTAAATAAATATATATGATATAAATGAAATATTTATTATTTTCATGATATAATTATCTATATGTATATATAACATATAATTTTTATTATTAAAATTTCACACACTAAAAAAGTTATAACGCCATTTGCGGACTTGTGGACTACCGCCTCCTCGAAGCGATGCGATTTTTCCTTTTTCAACACCACTTCACATGAATGATATATATAAGTATATATAATTATATAAAATATTATTTTTAATATAATTAACATTATTCTAAGATAAATGATACTTACCTTCTTTATATAATGATCACTGAAAAATGGGAATGTTACTCATGCGTACGAATGACTTGTCGTCTCCATGATTATAATGTTGGTTCATTTTTCATAACTATATTTAATGTAAAATTTTAAAATTATAATTTATGTAAAAATTTATTAATTATTTAATTTATATAATTCTTTATATTTTTAAATAATTACCTCATTGACCATAGTCGACTTATCAAAGTCAGTTTTGACACATAGGATGAGTATGGTGAAACCATATGACTTAAACATTATTGATTAAGTAATTATATATAAAATATTTATAAGGTAAATAAAAGTAATAAAAATTTGGAAAAGGTTAGGAAGAAAATAAATAATCAACATAAGTTTATTACTCAGGAAGATAGAGGACAACAATGACACAATCAATCTCAAGTTTAGGGGGTTTGTCTTAATTTACATTCCATTGAGATTCAATTTTTTATTATGCACCTAGTTACATATTATGGTTTATATACATTCCTATGACTTTTTATATCATGGGTTTTATTTGTTTCATTATATTACATGTTTTAATTTAAGATATTCTTTCACAGATCTCAGGATTCACATTTCACTCCATTAGTACGACATTTATTTACACAATTTACATTCATTGGGAAATTGTTTTATATCATTGGTTATGTTATTTGAAGAATATATGTGAAATTAACTCTAATTATATTATCATATTTTTCCAATTTTAATTAGCTAATTTAAAATTTTTACACAAATTATTGTATTTATTAATTCGCACTCCAATGATGCGATGTTTTTAAGGGGTTTTTCTCATCTCACATTTATTTATGTGATATATATTCTGCATTCCCCACTCATTTTTTGTGGTATATATAATATAAATGATTGTATTTTATGATTCTTATCCTTAAATTTATGCCTTTTTACATATCCTTTTTATGATATCTCATTCATGTTATTTTCGGTTTCCAAGTTACCAAAGAAGTAATGGATTTTTTTCACAATTTTCATTCCATGTGAGGTTTGTTATATTATACACCTATTTTATCTTATGAGGTGTATATAATTCTTTTTTGACAAGATATATCATGAATATCTTTATTATCAGGATATTATAAGTTTCATTTAATTTTATTTCATTCCCGTGGATTGTGATTCAAATTTATGAAGGTGGTATGGGAAACATTGGAATGTTCATAGATAATTTTCCTCAAGAACGTTTTAATGATATTTTAATGGAATTTAAATCCGTAAACTTCAAAAATAGTTTTTATTACTTATACTCCACTAGATATATTTTTGATTGATACCATCATCATTCTTTTATGGATGGACTAAGATTTTTTTAAATATATTGTTATAGAAGTTGTTTCCCTTTCATGTGTTTACCATGTTTCGAAGATATTGTTGTGGATCCTATTTAATTTCAATGGGCTAATAATGTTTCAATGAGATTGTAATTATCATATTTCTTTTATATGGGTTAATAATATAGTAAAGTGATTTTTATGGAACAGATTTATTTTCCTTGGGTTAATCATGTTTCAAATAGATTGCTATGGATCACATTTATTTTCCTTGGGTTGATTATGCACAAAAGGGATTGTGATAGAACCCACTACTTTTCCATGCGTTAATAACACTTCAAAGAGATTATTTTGGAACCCATTTCTTTCAATGGGTTAAGCATATTTCAAATATATTTTTGTGGAACCCATTTTCTTTCTACACGTTATTCGTGTTTATAAAATAATAATAGATGTTCCCAATGAGTAATAATGAAATGAATTCTCTCGTTTCATTATTAATTATTAGATTCCTAGACATTATAAATGATGGATGAATCCAAATAGTACTTGCAATGCCAGTTACAAATTAACATGGGGTGGCCTACATAGCATTGGGAAATCCCATTATATATTAACATGGGTTGGACAATATAGCACCGGGTGAGCCTATTATAGATCTCCAATTCATTAATTAATGATAATGTTATAGGTCAGCCGTATGATTATTTTAATTCTTAAGGGTTCTGTAGGGGTTCAACGATATGATTTTACAAGACAAAAATATGTTTTCTTTATTCTTTCAATGAGTTTATAATGTTTCTCCTGATCGAGATTGGTATCACATGGATTTTAATTAGTGATTCTGATGAATCTTTACTTTTACATGTTTTCATATTTGATGATATATTTATTAATGCATATGAGGTCTCTTATGACCCTCTCATGCAATATTATTATGACATCATACCCTTATTCACTCTTATACTAATTCATGACATTCAATTCTTAATTATTTTTTTACCCTTACTTATAATTTGAGCTCACCATTCTTATATTTCATATTCCGTAGGTTTTAAAGAATTATGTTGAATAAGTTATGTTTATAAGGGATTTCATATGGATGATAATGGTGTAGTAATGTGAATATGAAAAAATTGGTTAAATTGGAGAATTTATCATTTAATGTCATGTGAATTATTTATATTTATGTTTTTCCTAATTCTATAAAACTCTAAACCAAAAAGTTCATCTAATATGTAATTGATCCAAGTTTTGCTTTAATTTTTTTAAAGATTACATGAAAATTTTGGGTCATAATTATCAAAAATAATGTAAGGAATGTATAGTTATAGTCTTCAGCACATGAAATGGGATTTTGAGTTTTATGCTCTTATAGTTGGTTTCAATTTTCATTTTTGATAAATTTAGAGATTATGATGTTTTTATATATTGTTATATTAATATTAATGGATAATTTCATAGGAATATAATCTTATGGATGGTCATAAGTTCAAATTATTAAGACACACCACTTGTGGTTTTTAAGTAGTTAAACTTTTGTGGTTATTAATGATTTTTTGAAATTTTTTTTAGTATGAGGTATTTTAAACCCCTAGGATCAAAATGAAGTGTTTTATGGAGTAATTAAATTTCATGTTTGAAGAAAAAAGGGAAAATAGTATGCTCAGTGAAAACCCATCGCATCCGACTAGGCGGTGGGGATTGAACTCATGACTGTAGGATGATAAAGGTTTCACACACTACCACCGACCTTAATGATATCCTGGTTATCATGATTTTTTATGTGTAAATATTTTGTTAGGAAAACTTGGTATTTTATTTTAGGTATAATGGTCGATTTATCATGGAATAATATATGATAAAATCTTTCTAATTTGTAGGTTAAAAACCTAGTCTAGAAATGTTTGAAGAATTTTAAGGATAGTTATTTAGGGAATAATTTAGTTTCAACCTTGGGTATTAATATTTAATTTTAAATATTAGAATTTCATTTGATTAATTAATCATTTTGGGAATTATATTATATGTGATAAAATTCCTGGTTTTGGTTAATGTCTATACATGGGTGGAAGATCTTAACTATCTATTTTATGGTTACGTGGTCTTTAAAATATAATATTTATGCTTTAGGAATTAAAATATCATCTTTAATAGACTTCTTTGGATAAAAAGAAGTTATTTGGGTGTAAATTTATTAAAAGATGAAATTATTGTCATCAAATAAGTATATTTTCCTTTTTATTTTGTCTTGGTCTAGATGATAATAGAATTATTTAACTATAGGAAAAGGATATTGAAAAATAAGTATTTTCCTACTATAATCCATTATGATTAATTGTTTTTCATTTTGATCATCACATATATATGTTTTTAAGGCCCTTAAAATTCCATTGATAAATAACTTATTTATGATCAATTTCCTCAATCAATCTCTATAATTATATACACTTTTCCTATATTCCTACTTATGCCCCCTATGTGTAATCATATTTATGCATAACTTATGGTTACCATTTCATTTACTATATTTCCTTTCTAAGAGGATGTTTTATTAACCCTTTTTACAATGTCTATTTAAATAAAGGAAATCATAAATGTTAATCCTTTGATAACAAATACAAATTGAAGTGGAGAAATTCATTTAAATTGGATTAGGATGTAACAACCCATGATTTTACGAAATATCTTTATTCAAATTAATATGATTTCATTGATAGATTGTGTTGCATGAAATCCACAGTTTACCAATCATGTCATGTAAATCCAATTTTATCTTACATTACACCTGACATCATGTTTATTAGATAACTTATGTTGAACAGAATCGTGAGTCTAATGAGACAACAAATTACACTACGGGAAAATGGGTCTATACCCATAGTTTTCCCAAAACAAAATCGGTATAGACCCTACTATACCCACAGTTTTCTTGAATTGTAGGTATAAGTGACATTTTCTTACCTATACCCACCATTCTTCCTAAACCATGGGTATAGGGTACCCACATAAGCACGAGAATCCAAAAAAATTGTGTGAGAATGATGTAGGAAAACCTATACCCATGATTTAAATTGAACCGTGGGTATAGGTGACAACTATACCCATGGTGTCCATGAACCGTGGGTATAACATTTTGTATATAAGCCTATACCCACAGTTTATGAAAACCATGGGTATAGATGTCACCTATACCCACGATCTTATTGAAAAATGTGTATAGGGTCCCTTATGTTTTGCATGTGAAAAAATATTTATAAGACAATATATATATATATATATATAATTGAAATTTCTATAGTAGTAAGGGGATTCACGGGTGAAACAGTGGTGCAAGTTCGAAACTCTAGTGAGGAATTTTATTTATACAACATTTTATAAATATATAAAAATATAAATATAATATAATATATATTTATATAAAAATATAATTTTAATTGTTGTAGTGGTAAGGGACATTAGCGGTAGAGCAGCAGCACAGGTTCGAAACCTACGTAGATCATTTTATTTATACTCATGTTTTATAAATATAAATAATATATATATATATATATATATATATCTGAATATAAGTAGATTTTTAGTAGTGATAGGGTAGTTGAGTAGCTTATTGGAGGCGGGGGATTGAAACTTGCGAGCACAAATTTGTTAATGAAAAATTAAATTAAAATATTTACCAAAAAATAGACATATATTTATGTATGTTCAGAAGATTAGTCAGTGAGAGGCTGTCCATTTGTAGTGTAGGTCGTGGGATCAAAACATGATGAGGAATTTTTTCTATAAAGGCAGTTGGAATTAATATAATTAGGTATATATATATATATATAAACGATATTGTTAGGTTGGTGAGATATTGAGTGGTTGTAGAGTAGGTCCTCATAATAAAACTCACCCTGTTTATTTTTATAATATTTATACCCACAGTTTGGAAAACTGTGGGTCTAGGATGTGGATCTATATAGATGCCTCAGTTTCCCACGGTTCCCGAAACCATGGGTATAGCATATACCTACGGTTTTGGGGGCTATACCAAATGGTTTTGAACCTTGGGTATAGAGTGGTAATATTAATATTTAACATAATAGTTATCACATATCCATTGGAAAAGAAGTAATGAATATAATTAACAATATTATTAATATATTTTTTACACAGGTTTATATAATGAACACTTTGGTGACCAATTAATTAGAAATTAAAATAAAAACCAAATAAATATAAAGAATGTATTTCTATGAAAAACCAATTTTATACCCACAATGAATTTTATCTTAATAAATTAAATTAATCAATATCAGTGAATTATAATAATAAAAATTATATGTTATATATTTAATCAATTTTTTTTAAATTCATCCATTAAGTTTTATAGGCATCGTGTATGAACAAATCCAATTTTATTCACTAAAAGGGTTATTTTTTCTAAAAGGTAGTTTTGCCGCCTCTTAAGGAAAGACTTGATTTAAAACTAATTTTTTCAGTTTTATAAATTTTATTTTACAATAGATGTTTTTTAAATAATAACATAAAAATTTACATTGGGTAATTTTTTCATTAATTTCAGAACATTCACATTTTGGTGAATACTGAATGACATAGAATTTTAATTGGAAACTGCTTTTTAGTCAAAATAATTTACATTGTAAAACTATATTTTTATTTTTAAATAGATAAGTTTTATATCATTTAAACCAATTTATTTTATTGTAATAAATTTCACATAGAAATTGGATATAAAAACATTCCAAACATTTGAACTTTTTCTTAAAAACATGTTGCCTCGTCTCTTATGTAGGATTAATTTTAAATTATTTTTTGTCACTTTTGTTATTTGAATTTGGAAAAAAGGATTCCATATTTTTAATAATCATAATTTATAATTTATAGTATGTTAAACATAGTTTTTACCAATAATATTAGTGAAATAAATTAAAATTAATTAAAGAGACTGAGGTAAAAAATGTGTTTAATTAGTGGATAAAAAATATTTTGAGGATGGAAAATGACATAGAAACATGTCTAAAAACCTATTTTATGGATATTATTTGATCATACTCCAAATGTTTTATAATTTAACTTATTTTTTTTGTCACATGATGTAAGTTAGACCTCTTAATATTTTTAAGCTTTTTTATATTTACCAGAATACCACTCCCTCTCCACTATAAAAAGTCTCCCAACCTCTAAACTTCATCATAATTATATATTACTTTTGTTCCCAATAACTACCCAAATATTCTCCCTACATCCCTACTCTCATACTATAATACTTACATTGGGAAAAAATAAAACCATGTAAGTCCTTTGGTAGAAACCAAATAGAGTTACCCGAAAAAGAGGTAACATTCTTCAATGACCAAGTATAATTTTTATTTATAAAACCATTCAATTATTCTTATTAAATTTTAATATAATAACCTAAGTATCCTAAATATTCATATATTGTTTCAGTTTAAGGTTTATACCTACACCTTCAGACACTTCCATCAAATCGAATACGCAATCATTATTTGTCTGTACAACGAACTACCGCCTCGGAAACCAATGTCATTCATTATTTTATTACCACCTTTCAAGGTTGGAAATAATGACTTAATTACTATTATAATATGATATATATAATATTTATAATTTTTTATGATTATATAATTTTTATATAACACATAACTTCTTGCATTACATTTTTGAGTATATTATAATATCATTTGTGGACGTGTGGACAACCACCTCCTCAAAGTGATGTGATTTGTTCACTCATTACATGGAATGCATGAGTTTAATAAAAATATATGATATATATGATATAATTATTATATTCATGAAATTATTATCTATCTGGAAATATAACATATCATTTTTCTTCTTTCCATTTCACACACTAAAAATTTGATAACATCATTCTTGGACGTGTTGACTACCACCTCCTCTAAGCTACATGATTCTTTTTTTTCCATTACCACATCACAAAAATGATATATATGAGTATATATAAATAACAAAATTGTATTTATTATATAATTGAAATTATTTAAATATAAAATTTACTTACCTTCTTTTGGTAATGATCATAGAAAAATGGGAACGTTACTCATGCTTAAGTACGACCTACCGTCTCTAGGATCATAATATTGGACATTTTTCATAAAAATCATTAATGTATGATTTAAAAAGTTTAATTTATGTACATATATTATAAATATTTCATGGTTATTACTCTATATATTTTTAAATAATGACCAAATTGACCATTGTCGGCCTATCAATGCCAGTTTTCACACATAATCCGAATATGGTCAAAACATCTGACTTAAACATTATTGATTAAGTAATAGAATGTAACATGTTAATGTGTGAAATAAAATTAATAACAAAAATGTTAATGTTTATTAATTATTTAAATAATTAACATAAGTTTATTATTTAGAAATATATAGGATAATTATGAAAAAATAAAAGTCAAGGTAATGGGTTTTATCCCCATTTACATTCCACTGAGACTTATTTGTTATTATCCACCCAGTTACTTTTTAATGGTGTATATAATTCTCTATGAATTGTTATATCATGATTTTTATTTACTTTAGGATATAAAATATTTCAATTTATGTTATTCTTTCATAGATCTCATGATTCAAATGTTACTCAAACAGTAGGGGGTTTCTTAACTCAATTTCCATTCATTGGGTCAAACTTATATGTCATTGATTGTGTTATGACACGAATATGTGTGAAATGACCCCTGATTATATTATTATATATTTAAACTTTTATTTAGTGTTTGTCCAATTTCCACACATAATTATTTTATGGATTTATTCTCACTCCAATGATATGATCTTTGTAAGGGTCTTTCTCATCTCACTTTTATTTCTATGAGATATATTCCATATTAACCACTAATTTTTTACTATATAGAGTATATACTAAGAATAAATTTATTTTATGATTCATATCCTTAAATTTATGGATTTTTACATATCCTTTTGATGATATCCCATTCACGGGGTATACATTTTCAATGTTATGAAATAGGTAATGAATTTGTTTCATAATATTCCTTCTTTGTGACGTTTGTTATGTTATATGACAATTTTATTTTATGAGGTTTATATAATGATAATTTTACCTAATGTATCATGAAAATAATTATTATATTGATATTATATGTTTCATTTAATGTTATTCCATTCATGGGGATTTTGATTCAAATGTTTCAATGTGGTATAGAAAACTTTGGAATGTTTAAATATTATTTTTCTCAAGAATGTTTTAATGATCTTTTAATCATATTTCCATTCATCAATTTCAAAAACCCATGTTGTTACTTATACTAAACTAGGGATATATTTTATAAATTCCATCATAATTATTATAAATATGGATTAATATTGTTTCAAATAAATTATTGTGGAATCTATTTCCGTTCAATAGACTAACCATGTTTCCAAGAGATTATTGTGGAACCCATTTACTTTCCATGGGTTAATTATGTTTCAAACGAATTTTTATGAAGAAGTTTCGTTTCCATGGTTTAATTATGTATTGAAGATATTTTTGTGAAACCCAATTCATTTTCATAGGTTAATCATGTATCAATGATATTATAATGAAACCCATTTATTTTTATTTCTTGATTATATTCTAAAAATATTTTGATTATACCCACTTATTTTCCATTGGATAAATATGTTTCAAATATATTTTTTTGGAACCCACTTAATTTACATAGGTTAACCATGTTTCTGATAGATTTCTGTGGAACCAATTACCTTTCCACATGATAATCATGTTCTAAAAGGAATAATGGTTGTTTATAATGAGTTATGTTGAAATTAATTCTCTATATGCTTTATTCATTATTTTTTTCCTTGAAATTATAAATAATGGGTGCACCCAGATAGAATTATAAAATATAGTTACAAATAACATGGGGTGGTGTAGATAGAACCAATAAAAACTATTATATATTAATATGGGGTTCCCTAGATAGCTCCCAATGATCCCATTATAAATCTCTAATGCATTGGGTAATTATTATGTTGGAATTTGGTCGTATGATTATTCTAATTTATAAGGGATTTTTAAGGGATCAATAAGATGATGCTTAAATATAACAATTTTTTTATTTATTATTTCTATTGGTTTATAATGTTTCTAATTAATTAATTTGATATAACATGGATTTTGATTATTGATTCTGATGACTCTTTCTATTCCCATGTTTTTATATTTGTTAATCTAGGTATTGATGGATATAAGTTCTTTTATCTCTCACTCATGAACTCTAATGAGGTAATCATACCTTTATACACTCTTATGATCATTGATAAAATTCAATTGTTAATGATTATTTTTATCCCAACTCAGCATCTGATCCCACCCTTCATATGTTTTTCCCTAGGTTATAAATAATTATGTTGAACAGGTTATGTCTAGAAGGGATTTCAAATAGAAGATGATGATGTGGTAATTTGAAAAAAAAAATCTATTTTAAGTAGGAGAAATTATCATTTAATTTCATGTGAATTGTTTAGATAGGAGTTTGTCCTAATAAACTACAAATCTAGGCTTAAAAGTTCCTCCAATATGTAAGTGATCCATGTTTTTGTTTAGAAGTTGTAAATCTTAGATGGTTTTTTGTCAAAATTGTCTACATCAAATCCAAGAATGTAAAGTTATGGTTTTCCGTACTGGATCAAGGAGTGCATGTTACGGGATACTATAAACAATAATGGAATATATCCAAAAATATCACATGAAGTAAAAAATAATCAAAATTTAGGGACTTGTAAAAATGGTATTGAGTCCTAGCCCAGTCTCAATATCTCATGCTCCAAACCATAAATCCAAATCATGCATCAACCATAAGTCTTTTTCCTTATCCAGTTTTGCAATCATGAAGACTTCTAAGGTACCAAGCAGTATCCTAAGCAAGGTGTGAGTATAACATATTTGACCACCACCAATGATGTCTATAAATATATCCGGTTTGAGTAAGTTCATACTAATGAGATGAATATATATTTATATATATAACCATTAATAACTAGAGACAAAAGTAAATAGTTAACAACATTGATCCTCAGGTTATGTGATGATACATGAGACCAACTACACCTACCTCTTTTTGTGCTGGATATCTATGAAAAATGAATATTCATTTGGGAGAAATATATCTATCATCGTGATAAGATAACTCCCATAGAAATATAATCATTTTAAAAATAAGATGTCACACCTGGTGAAATATACATGTCTAGGAACAAATGTCACACTCTAAGAAACATAACTATCCTAGAAACAAAGTCACAACCAAGGAAATATTACCATCCTAGAACGAAAGATCACACCGAGAGGGAAAGTCATCTTTAGCAGTAGAAAATAAATCTCCAAGGGAATAACCATTACTATAACCATTCCTTATGTCCAAAAAATTAAATTATTCACCATTTTTCCATTCTCTTATCATTACATTAAAAAATCACTTTTCTATAAAAAATACCTAAGGGAAACAACAACCCCCTTTTCCATTAAAATTGAAACATCATTAATCAGTAATCCAATATAATCATTTAACCTATTTATGAATCATCGTTATCCATTTATAAATAAATAGTTTTTTAATATAATTCATTCTAAAAAAACATCAATTTCATAACATTATTGAATACATTATATGGAAAAGACTCCATTTCATTGAATTCTAATATCATTCCTTTATGATTCCTATTCATATATGCCCCTAATGGGTTATCACTTATCATTACTTCCATGAGTTAAAATGTGTGATTTAATTTTAGGTCTAATTCATGGTATGGCACTATGATTGTACATTGAATGCATAAATAAACATGGTTATACTTGAAATAGAACTTATAAACCACATACCACAATAATAACAAAAAATAATCATAAAAAATCACTGATCGAATGAAACCTAATGATCCAAGATCCCTAAATAATATTCTATCGAAACCATACTAGGGTTCATGAGAAGGAGAAAAAAAATAGTGTATAAACAATAAATCTTGGTAACTAAGAGTCTTATACTTATCAAGAGGAATAAATTACAATGAACAATACATTGATCCATCGATAAATGAAGGAGATACACCCTTAGAATAACAATTTATCCAAAAATGTGAGGGAGGTATAGGGAAGAAAATGAGGGGGTTATCAAGGGATCCCCATATTTAAAAAATTCCAGAAACACTACCTATAATTAATTCATAGTGTGAAACACCCTTTCACACTATAAATGTTGGGACCATTAATAATCTTGTCCTAGATATGATTTTTCACAACTTCATACAATTTTTTATAGCATGAAAATCCACCTATAGCTCTCAAACAACTATAGTCCCATTCCATTCCTCCCAAACACACTTACTAACAAACATGAAAAGTTATTTAGTGATAGAAGAAATCTATATTTCATTTCAAAAAAATTTATCTAAATTTTTTTTAATGAATTTTCATATCATCAATCATATAATACATGAAATGGTAATATTATCGCTTAACTATATAAAATACTTTTAATTTATTAGATTCTTTATAATGTAAAATTTATTATTGTGATAAAGAAGATGATCATTCAATTAGGATTTATTACAAGATAATATAATTACTACAAAATAGGTTTTTAATAGCAATAGAAAATGTCTTTTTCAGTGAAACAAATCATTGACAATATAATAAAAGATAAAAGATCTATGATTTTATCAATAAATTTGGTAGTCCCAATAAAGTCCATGAAGCCGCTGTAAGGATAAAAGAGTAATGCAGCACCCCTATAACATCAAAACTAATTAAAATTCAAACAAATAGAAATAAATATAAACATAAAATAAGATTAAAAAACAAATATATCCTTGAAATATCATTTAAATTAAAAACTTTAAAAATATTTACATAGATGTGATACATAAAATTTATACAATTAAAACCAATATACAAAATCATAATTCTTATAGAGTAATTTTTCTAAATAGCGACCACCAAACAAAATATTTTCGCATCAATAAAAAATATATTTATTTTAGTAACAGTGAATAAAAAAAATATAATTTTATTGTTATATAATCCATATATGATAAATTATATTGTTAATTTCTATAAACATATATTAATGACATTATCTGTTAACCGTGAATTAGATTAAAATGTTGTCAATACCTATACATAAAAAATGATTTAAATGTCATTTTTCTAAATTTTGAGGATAATGTGAGCTCATTTTCTCAGTTTGGCTACGTGGTACATGTTTTAAACTAAAATGACAATTTTATATTAGAAAAAAAAATTTGAGTCATACTAGCCACACCGTGCATCAGATTGATGTGTGGTTGATCCCTATATGTCATAAATGAATTCTAGATCATTTTCTTATTGTTTGAAAATAATCTAAGCTCGTGTGAATAGTTTTAGCTATGTGACATGTTTATTAAATTAAAATGACACTTTTTTATTGAAAACATGAACTATGAGTCATGACAACCATATCACGTGTAAGATTGATGTGTGGATGATTCATACACATCAAAAATGAGTTATGGATCATTGTACCACTATTTGAAAGTAATTTGATCTTATTTTCTAAGCTTTGGATATGTGATTCATGTTTTAATCTAAAATGGAACTTTTATATTAAATAAAAACACTTTATGTCATACTGAACACATCATGTGTCAAATTTTTGTGTTTAATTCCTAAACATAAAAAAGAATTATGTATCATTATACTAAATTTTGAAAACAATCTGATCTCATTTTCTCAGTTTGACTATGTGATGTGAAATTTAAACTCAAATGACGCTTTTATATTAAAAACACACACTTCAAGTCATATTTTCCACATCATATATCAGATTGATGTACTATCGATTCCTATATATCAAAAAAGTATTATGGACCATTTTCCAATGTTTGAAAAACAATATGATCTCATTTTCTCATTTTTTCTAACACATTTTAATCTATAATGACATATTTATATTGGAAACATGTACCTCAAGTCACATCGACCAAATATTAGGTCATATTAGAATCCGGTCAATTAATGCATGTCACAAATTAATTATGAGTTTTTTCTAAAATTTAGAAATAATACGAGATGACACTATTGTAGAAGACGTTATTTGCATCACCATTTTTTACATCGGTTATATATAACCGACGTGATAATCTGTGAAACGTGGTTTTTTAAGTCGGTTATTTTATAACCGACGTAAAAAGTGCGGTGAGTAGATTTTTAACGTCGGTTATTTTAATAACTGACGTTACAAATCGCACGCGTTCGTTTTTTACGTCGGTTATTTGACAACTGACGTAAAAAACGAGAAATCTATGAGTTTTTTATGTCAGTTATAAAATAACCAACGTAAAAAACCAAAGCGCGGGGTTTTTTTTACGTTAGTTATCTGATAAACGGCGTAAAAAACTCGTAGATATCTCATTTTTTACATCAGTTATAAAATAACCGACGTAAAAAACGTGGATTTTGAGGCCTTTTTGACGTCGGTTATTTTATAATCGACGTAACAAAACAACCATAGAAGTTTTTTACGTCAGTTATACAATAACCGACGTAAAAACTGTAATTTCTGATGTCTTTTTTACGTCGGTTATAGAATAACCGACGTAAAAAACCAACACGCGGATGTTTTTACGTCGGTTATAAAATAACCGACGTAAAAAAATCCGTATCTGATACATTTAAAACGTCGGTTATTATAATAATCGACGTTATTAATGTAAAAAATAGTTTATAAAGTCGGTTATTTAATAACCGACGCTATAAAACATTTAAAAATTTAACAAACCCCGTGGATTGTCATTTATGATTTTTCGATCGACAGTTTGACGGCTCGTCTCTCTCGAGCGGTAAACCCTAATCAACTCATCAATCTCGCTGCATGAAACTCGTTTTTACTTCATCTTTTATCATATTTACTCTCCTAGGATCTATCATCTCAACTCGCATCACTCAAGTAAGCCTTCCACGAATTTATTTCGTTCGTTTTTTTCCCGGATAGTCTATATTTTTGTTTTGCGATTTTTGTGTTTAAACTAGGTAAGATTCTTCGATTTCAAACCCTATTACCTCTTTTTGCCATCATCATATTATTTATCATCCCTATATCTATTAGATCGACTACCAATATTCACGTAAGACTAAACTACTTCTATTTAGATTGTTTTTGTTTTGTGAATGCCTGACATTGATGGTAATTTTTTTTGTCATTGACAACTAATGATCTCATTCACATATACTACTTCATAGAATGGTTATTAATTAAATGTACGAATTTGGAAATGATATTTCATGTGTTGTTGCTGCTTATGTTTATCCTATTTTATATGACAATCTATTAGACATATAATGTAATGGCTGTTGACCTCTATGGCCCTTCGATGCATCGCTATGTCTCATGATTCCAAATAAAAATGGGTTCTGCTGAGGGATTACCCTAGTATTTTTTGAGGCCTTGGCCAAGGCCTTGACAATATGTTTAAGATTTCTAGAATTATCCATTACCTCATTATGATATTAGTTATCGAGAAAACTTGTGATCATTTGACTAGTTGAATATCAATGGTTATTTTTAATTATCATACGATCATTTAAGTAGCCATATTTAATAATATTTAATTCCATCTATTTCATACTGAAGTATATATTAAATTCATGTGTTTTTAGTTGATCACCATGCCTAGTTTTTATATGTAAACCATTGTTTGGGGGGTTGTCCGGGGAGTGGGGCGGTCCAGAGGGTTGGGGGGTGTCCAGGGGGGTGTCCAAGGGGGTGGGTGGGTGTGGGGGGCTGTCCAAGGGGGTGGAGGCCTGTCCAAAGGTTTTTGGGGGTTGTTCGGGGGGTGGGGCTGTCCAGAGGGTTGGGGGTGTCCAGGGGGGTTGGGGGTGGGGGGTGCTATCCAGAAGGGGTGGGGGGTGCTGTCTGGAGGGGTGGGGTGCTGTCCAAGGGGTGGGGGGGGGCTGTCCAGAGGGTTGGGGGGTGTCCGGGGGGGGGGGGGTGTCCAAGGGGGTGGGTGGGTGTGGGTGGCTGTCCACGGGGGTGGGGGCCTGTCCAGAGGGTTTTGGGGGTTGTCCGGGGGGGTGGGGGGCTATCCAGAGGGTTGGGGGTGTCCAGGGGGATTGACTACTACATCATGGTTTCTGAGATTATGACATAATGATTGTGCCGTGATGATTGTCTTTACATTGTGATTTTCTCCATCTGAATTTTTATTTTAAATATGATTTGATTCTCAGGTTTACTCCATTTTCTCCAATTTTCTATCAACCATGTAGGCTCCATGGTTTTCTTTTATTCAATGGAATTTAAAGCTATTATATCTAACTATATTTTGTTTTAATAATAATATTCAAGCATATTTTTTTATATACGCATAGATTTGTTTTATATTTCAAAATTGTTTTACATTCAAATTATGATTTTTTTCATATAAACTTATATTTGTATTATCTTAAAAATGTATAAATTATTTATATTTTTTTTAGGTAATAATGAGTCGAAGTTGGATTACGACACATCGAATGAGAAATGAATATGAGGAAGGTGTTGATGCCTTTTTGGAATTTTCTAAACGAAATGTTCCAAGTAGTGACATTTTTTTTCTGTCCATGCTTGGAATGTTTGAATATGGAGAAGTTGAAAAGTAGAGAGATAAAAGATCATCTAATTTGTCATGGTTTCAATCCGAGTTACAGCCCTTGGATTTGGCATGGTGAAACTGGAAGAAATGTCACTGATGATGATGATTCACAAGATTGTAACTCAGATGTAATTGAAGAAATGATTCGCGATATTATAGCAGAACAAATTGAGATAGAACTGATAGTTTCACGTCTATATGGTGATGCTGAAAAACCATTATATCCTGGTTGTACAAATTTTACGGTTTTTTCAGCAGTGTTAAGATTGATTAACCTGAAGGCAAAACATGGATGGAGTGATAGAAGTTTTACAGAGCAGCTACAATTGATGAAAGACATTCTTACAAAAGATAACGATCTTCCAGATTCACATTACAAGGCCATGAAAATATTATGCCTGATGGGATTGGGATACAAGAAAATACATGCCTATCCGAATGACTGCATTATATATAGGAAGGAATATGAATTTCTGTCAGAGTGTCCTAAATGTGGGACATCACGGTATAGGGTGAAAGAAAAATCACAGGCTGATGTAGAGATTACAAATCTCCCTTTAAAGGTATTTTGGTATCTCCCTATAATTCATCGTTTCAAACGTTTATTTGCTAATTCACATGATGAAAAAAGGTTAAGATGACATGATGATGAGAGGGTATGTGATGTAAAAATACGTCATCCAACTGATTGTCCACAATGGATGAAAATTGATGCGCAGTATTCTACATTTGGAAATGAAATTAGAAATCTCAGACTAGGGTTGTGCACAGATGGAATGAATCCATACTGAAACCTCAATAGCACACATAGTTCGTGGACTCTTTTATTGGTAATTTAAAACCTCTCTCCTGAATTTTGTATGAAGCACAAATATTTCATGTTGAGTATAGTGATCTCTGGTCCAAAGAAACCCGGCAATGATATTGATGTTTACCTTTCACCGTTGATTGATGATTTGAAACTGTTATGGGCTGATGGTATTAGGGTGTATGATTCTTATAAAATGGAATATTTTCATCTACATGAAGTGCTTCTATTCACTATAAATGACTTCCCACCATATGGAAATTTTTCAGGATACAGTGTTAAAGGTCATAAAGCATGTCCAATTTGTGAACAACAAATGTCATATTGTCAATTTCATCATGGAAGGAAAACAGTGTACATGGGTCATCGAATGTTTTTACCTATGGATCACCCTTATAGAAGACTAAAAAAGTCATTCAATGGATCACAAGAATTTTATACTGCTCCAAAACCTTTATCCCTGGATCAGTATTTTGAGAGGGTGGAAAACCTTGATGTGACATTGGGAAAGACACAAAAATCTGGTAATGATAGACATATTTTGATGAAAAGGTCAATATTTTTTTTGAGCTATCATATTTGAGGTATCATGAAGTTAAACATAATATTGATGTCATGCACGTGGAGAAGAATATATGTGATTGTTTGATTGGAACATTTTTAGTTATTAAAGGAAAGAATAAAGATGGGTTGAATGCAAGATTAGACTTACTATCAATGTGAATATGTTTGGAGTTAGCTCCCACTCCTAATGGAAGATGACATTTCTTCCCCCGGCTTGTCATACGTTATCGAAGAGGGAGAAAATTAGATCTTGTCAGTGTCTTCATGATATCAAAGTGCCTCAAGGTTATTCTTCAAATGTAAATTTTTTTGTCTCATTGAAGGACTTGAAGTTGATAGGTATGAAATCACATGATTGTCACGTCATGATGCAACAAATTTTACCAGTTTCATTGCGTGGAATATTTCCCATTCGTGTCAGAAAGACTATGATGAAGTTGTGTTATTTTTTCAATTCAAGTTGTAATAAGGAGATTGATGTGAATGCTTTGAAAATTTTGGAAAAGGATGTAATTTTTATACTTTGTCAATTGGTAATGTATTTTCCTCCAACTTTTTTTTGATATAATGGTGCATTTAATGATTCATCTGGTTCGAGAAATAAATATTTGTGGACCTGTATATCTTCGTTGGATGTATCCTTTTGAAAGGTATATGAAAATATTAAAGGGGTATGTTAAAATCGATATTGACCCAAAGCCTCCATTATTGAAAAGTATATTTCTGAGGAGGTAGTAGAGTTTTGTACGAGCTACTTGGCTGCGGTGCAACACATAGGTTTGCCTCCATCTCTCCATGAACAAGTTAATAATGAGGGAAAGGGGATTCATGGCTTGAAATTCAAATCATTGTCAGCTAAACAGATGAAGAAGTTAGAATCATACATCTTGAATAACATAGCTGATGCTCAACTGTATATCACATTGCATATTAATGAGTTGAAACAATGTCATCCAAAGAAGAAAGAAATGTGGATTTTGAATGAGCACAAATTTTTTTTGTCATGGATTAAAAAGAATTTTCTTGGTAGATCAGATGTATCAGAGACATTAAAATGGATAGTGGGTGGTCCATGTTTAAATGTGATAACATTTTCCGGTTATGACATTAATAGCTATAAATTTCATACGAAAGCTCAGGACAACAGAAATGCAGTTCAGAATAGTGGTGTATTGGTGTTTGTAGAAGCAATGCATTTTTCGAGTGCAAAGGACAAAAACCCAATTTTTGCATCAAGTGTATATTATGGAGTGATTGAAGACATATGGGAGGTTGATTACTTTAAAATTAAAGTTCTTGTTTTTAACTGTAAATGGTTTATCGGTAACAAAAATGTCAGACATGAAGAATTTGGAATGACACTTGTTAATCTTACAAGATTGGAAGAAACAACTGATTCTTTTATATTGGAAACAAATAAAAAACAAATTTTCTATGTAGTATATCAATCAGATATTCAGTGGGATGTTGTTTTACAAGGGAAAAAACAATATGTTGGTGAGGATGAAGTTGATGAAGATTCTGATTTATGTGAGATCCCTACTTCCATGGAAAGATTAACAGAACATAATGATGAGCATGTTGAAGACATGGTTTGTGCCATAAGGAACGATCACGACGAAGGAATTTGGGAAAAAAATCCATTTGAACATTCCTAAAATTACAGGTAACATATGTTTATTTCTTGTTTACATTTATTTTTTTCATAAATGTTAGATATTGTAAGTTTTTTATTTATTAAAACATGTTTTAAAACAAAATAAGTATAAGTTTTTGTTTGTTTTAAGTTTGTTTAGTTTACTTTATCATGTTTACCATTACATGAATTATATATATATTATTTTTGTTCAGTGACAATTACTTTACCATGCTTACCAGGTTTACCATGTTTACCATCTTGACCATCTTGAACATCTTTACAATTGTTTAACATGCTTACCATATTACCAATGTTTACTATTACGTAACTTAGTACACTTTTCTATTTTCTGATTACAGTAGTATTAAAATATTTGAATTTGTATATTTTTGAGCTAACGTTTGTTTTTTTGATTTGAAGGATAATGAAAGATCATTCAGTTGATCAACCACATGATTCTGGAGATAAGCATATTGGTCATACCTCTGGGGAGGAACATTCACATTCTCCTATTATGATAAAGAGTTCAAAGGTTGGTAAATGTGGGTGCACACGTTTACCAAAATTATCACTTTCCCGTACGTAGGATCAGAGGATATTCATTGATTTTGATGATGATGATATTCCTAAAGGTCCAAATGCAAAAGATTTTAAGAGTTTTGTCGCAACTTTGGCTAAGAGCAAAGTAATCATTCTAAATGATAACTGGAGAAGTGTGGATAAAGAGATAATCTCTCAGTTGTGGGAGATGATTATGGTAAGATATTTTGCTATTGGTTGACTATTCTTTAAATGTTTCTAGTATATATAATATGATTAACCTCTTCTCTATCAGATGACATTTGATATTCCTAACACTGGAGGAGTCAGGAAGAAATGCTTATCGTTGGCTGCCAGGAGATGGAGGGATTTCAAATCAACCCTCTCATCTGATTTTATTTATGGTCATAGGAGTCATGAAAATCAATGTCATATATATCCTTTTATAGATGAAGACACATGGAGACAGTTTTATGGAAGTAGAAGAAAATAGAAATTTTTGGTAAGGGCAGTGTAAACTTTTATAAGCTTTCTTATATAAATGATCTTATTAATGTTTTGTTAATGATTTATTATTCTTAATTTACAGAAAACAAGGAAAGCTCATCAAGAGATCCAATATAAAAATGCATACCCTCATAATTTATCTCAGGGAGGGTATGCATTTTTGGAAGAAAAAATGATGGCGGAAAAATTTCAATAACTAAGAGATGAGTCTTCAAGCTCTGGTGAGGTGGCCCCTCCATCCCCTCCATCTAGACATGAAAAATGGAAGAGAGCTCGGAAGGGAAAAAAGGGGTAATATCTTTCGGAAGAATCGAGAATCATAACTGAGAGGATTATAAGATATCTATTTTATTTATTTAAGTTAACCATTTTTTTATATAATTTCAATCATTACAAAAATGTTCAATTAATTATTACAGGAATCTCTTGAGGAGCAGAGTTCACAGGGGACATTTACAGCTACTGGGAGGGAAGATATTTTATCTGTAGCATTGGGAAGGCCCGAATATCCTAGTCGTGTAAGAGGATATTCAGCAGGTGTATCGTTAAGAAAAGTGTTGCCACATTCTTCAAATTCTAACCTTGAGGGGGTTTATAAAAAACAAATAGAATCCTTGGAGGATGAAGTTAATAATATTAATGCGACGATGGAGGACAAGATTAGAGCATCAGTGCAGTCTATGTTTGCAGACATGCAAACACAATTTCAGACTGCAGCTCCCACTCCTCCACCTCCCCCTGAAGACCCCATTATTTATCCTCCACCTCTGCCAGTAGCTCCCACTCCCCCACCTCAGCCTGTGGACCCCATTTTTTATCCTACTCCTCCGCCGCAACTTCCTACTTATTGCGAGTTATATGTTGATGATTCTCAACATCATATAGTAGCATATGGGTTGGTATATTGTATAGGAGATACAGTTCATCAACAACAATTAGAGGTAGAGAATCAGAGGGTCACTGTACAAGATATTATAGATAGATCAGCTCGGGTACCATTACCTACAGATGAGGTGGCGACAATTGAACATAGTATCGGCCATTTTATAATTTGGCCATCCAGACTTCTTCGACTCATTACCAGAGAGGTATGAATGTTATATCTTTTTTTTATCAAAGTTGTTTTATCATTTGAAAACCAATATATTTTTCAATTTATTTTTACAAGAATACTTCAAAGGTAAAGAAATACTGTATAGACAACAAAAAAGACAAATGGCTATGACATCAGATACAGATTCTAGTAGTCTTGACAGATTGTCAAGATATTCAAATTTTTTGGCGGGTCATTATGAGTTTCCAATGGAATCTCATGTTTGTGGACATGAAATAAATGTGGGGATTATGAAATCTGATATCATGGATCTTGTTACTGGAGATAAATTGGGCATCAACGTGGTGAAATTGTTTTCCATGTAAGTCTTAACACCTTTTCCCTGCATTATATTTATTAAAAATGTATACTTATGTCTATTTTGTATTAGGTATATTTATAAATTTTTTTAGAGGAATGAGCTGATAGATGTATATGGATTCATGGACTCGCAATTGATTTCTCCTGAAGCATGTGCATTGTATGAGGAACAAAGAATGCTTTATATTGTTGAAATACTTGAAAAGAATATAGTCACACAATTTTGGATGATGCCTTTTTGTGAGAGGTATGAAACACATCTCTCTCAAGGAGTTAATTATCTTTTAACATAAAAAACCACTAACGTTAACTTTCCTTTTATCAGTGATCATTGGATGTTAGGGGTTTTTGTCCCAAGGGACAAAGAACTTTATTGGATATGCTTTGTCCATGGTGATGTGCAGGAAACTCTTAAGAATATATTGGAAAAGTAAGTTTCAATTTCTCAATAGTTTTATATATTATAATGAATTTTAAATTTACCCCATTCGTATTATTTTCTAATAGGGCATGGGCATACTTTCAAAAAAACACAAAGAAACGGAATGCAAAGATCAAATATGTAAATGAGAAGGTAAATATCCATTTATAATTTGTCCTTTTTGATTTATTACAGAAAAATAATATATTGAATTTACACTCATTCAAACAGAATTGTCATGAACAACAAGGCGTCATCGAATGCGGATATTATATGTTAAGATTTATGTATGAAATAATAACAACTGGGAAAATTGTGAATTTTGACCTGGTAAGATTTCCTCTTAAACCTTTCCATAATATTTGAATTTTATTTATTCATTATACACGTTAACTACTATCCTTTTCAGTTGTAGCTTTTTGATGACCCTCACCCTATACTACTGAAGACATCAAACACTTACAAGTGGAGTGGTCAAATTATTTTACAGGTTTGATTAAATTTTAGTTGTTTGTAATGTAAAATGTAATTTTGAATATTGTCGTTGTAATTGTCTATTTGGTAGTCATTTAAGTTGGATTTAGTTTTTTTGAAGTTGACAGTGTAAGTTTTGAATGTTATATATGTGAATGTTTAATTTTTCTCTACTTCTTGTTTTGGTATACTTATGATAGTTTTTTTGGTATGGATTCTGGTCTAGGGGGAGGGGTTCCAAGGGTGTGGGGGGTGTTCAGTGGGGTTGGGGGCTGTCCAGGGGTCTGGGAGGGCTATCCTATGGGGTGGGGGGCAGTCCAGGGGGGTGGGAGGGCTGTCCAGGGGTGTGGGAGGGCTATCCAGGGGGTGGGGGGGGGGGTATACATGAGGGTGGAGGGGGGGGAGTTGTTGAGGGGTGTTTGGGGCTGTCCAGGGGGTTGGGGGGCAGTCCACGGGTGTGGTGGGGGCCCCAATAGGGTGGGGGCTGTCAGGTGGGGTGAGGGGGTGCTGTTCAAGAGGGTGGGGGGGGGGGGCAGTCCAGGGGTGTGGTGGGGGGCTCTAATGGGGTGGGGGAGGGATGTCCAGGGTGTTGGGGGTATACATGAGGGTGGGGGGGGTGTCCCGGGGTGTTTGGAGCTGTCCAGGGGTGTGGTGGGGGCTGTCAAGTGGGGTGAGGGGGTGCTGTTCAGGAGGGGGGGGGGGTGTCGAGGGGTGTTTTGGGCTGTCCAGGGGGTCGGGGGGCAGTCTAGGGGTGTGGTGGGGGCTCCAATGGGGTGGGGGGGGGGGGGAGTCCATGGGTGTGGTGGGGGGCTCCAATGGGGTGGGGGAGGTCTGTCCAGGGTGTGGGGGGGGGGGGGTATACATGAGGGTGGGGTGGGGGGGGGGGGTGTTGTCCCGGGGTGTTTGGAGATGTCCAGGGGGTCGGGGGCAGTCCAGGGGTGTGGTGGGGGCTGTCAAGTGGGGTGAGGGGGTGAGGGGGTGCTGTTCAAGAGGGTGGGGGTGTTGTCGAGGGGTGTTTGGGGTTGTCCAGGGGGTCGGGGGGTAGTCTAGGGGTGTGGTGGGGGCTCCAATGGGGTGGGGGAGGGCTGTCTAGGGGTATACATGAGGGTGGGGGCTATCAAGTGGGGTAAGTTTTATATGTTATCAATGTAAATGATTAAATTTTCTTTAGTTCATGTTTTGATCTCCTTCTATTTTTGTGGTATGAATTATTGATTTGGTTTCTGGTTGACTCTGGGGGAGAACAGAGGACTGCAGTCGATTTTTTTTAAAAAAAATTTGTCTTCCACGTCGGTTATTTAATAACCAACGTGATAAAGAAATCAAGAAGGGTTTATCACATCAGTTATTTTCATAACCGACATGATAAAAACCTATGCCATGGTTTATCACGTGGGAAATGATTTATCACGTCGGTTATTGATTAACCGACGTGATAAACCCCCCCGGACTGGTTTAGCACGTTGGTTATTATATAACCGACGTGATAAACCGTCACATAGAAGTTTATCATGCCAGTTATTTAATAATCGATGTGATAAAATCCCCTGCACGTGTTTATAATGTCGGTTATTATATAACGGACGTGATAAACCCCCCCGGTTTATCACAGCGGTAATATAATAACCGACGTTATAAACCCCGCCCCCCGGGTTTTTTCATGTCGGTTATTAATTAACCGACATGATAAACATAGAGATGTTATGTTTGATACATTGGTTTTTAAATAACCAACTTAAAAATGTTATTTATAACGTCGTCCGTATTAACGTCGGCTAAAAACTGACATAAAAAATGAAAAATAACTAACGTAAATAACGTTTTCTGCACTAGTGTGATTTTCTTGGTTCTGGAAATGTGACATGCATTTTAACCTTAAATAGAACTTATTTTTTAAATACATGCACTTTGAATCATAATAACCACATAATGTGTTGGATTAAGATGTGGTCAATTCCTACATGTCACAACGGACTTATGGATCATTCACATAATGTAAAAAAAATCTGAATATGTCTGCTGTTTTTGATTTTGTAATGTGTTTTTTGGTTTTAAATTATCATTTTAAACTAAAAACATACACCTCAAGTCATATCAGATACACTATGACTCATATTAAAGTGCGGTTTATTCCTACAAATAAAAAATTTATTATAGATCATTGAACTAATGTATTAAAACAATATGAATTAATTTTATTGGTTTAGAGTATGTTTCATATGTTTTTATCTAAACTATCAATTTTAAACTGAAAAAATATAGTCAAGTCATACCTATCACATCATCTTACAAATTGATGTATGGTCGATTCCTACTATAAAAACAAATTATAAATCATTTTCCAAAATTTTTCAAAACAATCCAAGATCATACTCTTGGTTTTGGATGTGTGATATCTATTTTTAAATAAAATGACACTTTTATGTTTAAAACAAGCACTTTATGTCAATTTGAAAACATCATGTGTCAAATTGATGTACGGTCGGTTCCTAATTTTCATTAATGTGTTACAAATCATTTTTCAAATGTTTAAAAAAAATCTGAACTCATTTTATTGGTTTTAGCTATGTGCCACACATTTTAATGTAAAATGAAACTTCTGAATTAAAAACTTGCTGTTCAAATCATACCATCCACATTGTCTATAAAATTTATGTATGTTCAATTATAACACTTCATAAATGAATTATGGGTTGTTGTCCAAATTATTGAAAAAAACATGATATTTTTATTATTTTTTCTATGTGATGTATTTTTGACTAAAATGACATTTTTATTTTGAAAAAACATACTTCGATTCATACTAACCACATCGTGTGTTGGATTAAAATGTTGTTGATTCATACACATCACAAATTAATTATGAATTGTTGTGTTAGACATTGAAAAAATAGGAGCTTGTTTGCTCAGTTTTGGCTATGTGATGCATGTTTTAAACTTAAATGGAACTTCAATATTGAAAACACACATTTTGTGTTATTTTGAAACATAATTTGTCCAATTGAAAATCATTTGATTCCTATGAATCACAAATGACTTATAGATAATTTTTATAAAGTATCAAAAATTATGAATGTTTATAGTTTTTTTAGTATTTAATGTGTGTTATGAACTAAAATATCAATTTTTTTTAAAAAAATGTACACTTTGAGTCATACCGGACACACTATGTATCAGATTAAGCCGAAATTAATTCATACATGTCACAGATGTGTTATAGATCATTTTTCAAAAGTATCAAAAAATACAAATATTTTTTTCTCTATTATGAGTATGTGTCATGGGGTTTTAACTAAACTTTCAATTTTAATCTAATAACATACACTTCAAGTCATACCAGACACACCTTGTATCATATTGAGATGTAGTGATTACAACATGTAAAAATTGACTTATGGATCATTATTCAAAATTATCAAAACAATTTGAATGTGTTTTCTTAGTTTTGATTATGTCACATGTTGTTTGAACAAAAATGAAAATTTTAACCTGAAAAAAATCCTCAATTCATTCCAGAAACACCGTGTATAATATTGATATACAGATTATTTATAAACATCACAAATGACTTATGGATTTTTGTCCTATTATTTCAAAATAATCTGAATGTGTTTACTAGGGTTTGAGTATTTGATGTTTGTTTTAAAATAAAATGTAAATTATAAACTAAATACATAAACTTTTATTCATATCTAGGACACTATGTATCAGATTGAGGTACATATGACTAAGTTGTCATTTATTCCTATATATTTAAAAAAATGATTATAAATAGTATTTTGGGAAGTAATACTTTTCCTTCAACTATAGAAAAATACCTTGGTAGATGGGAGATTATATATGAACTATAGAGTATATTTCAAAAATAAATTATTGAAATTTAATGTGATCCTACGTTTTATAGATGAATCCTTATAATTCAACACTTGTAACTAAAAAGGGATAATTATATAGAGATATAGTCAATTTTTAAACCGACATGCGATGTGCTTGAAATTACTCAACAAAAAAAATTCCAAAGACTTTGATATGGTAGAATTTATGATATATAAAAGACAACTCATTATTGTTTTCCTTATGATTTTATATAAATATAAGGTATTCTGTTATGGTTTTGACCATTACACAAACGTTTTAGACTTTTAAAATACTAAAAACATTATATAGGCATCACTTAAAATATGTAACCAGAATTGATGTAGAACCATTACCTACATTTCAAAAATAAATATACAGACGTTTTCCTATGATTTCATGGCCATCAATTTCTATTTTCTTCATTTTAAGCCCCTAATGTAGGGTTTTAATGACTTTGAAATATTCTAAAGCTACTTATTGAGTCAATCCGAGCACACTGCATGTCAGTTGGATGTGTTGTCTTCCCATAAAAATCAAAAATAATTAAACCATAGTTTTACCACAATATAATATCTATTATAGGGCAGTTTATATGGTTTTTCCATTGCACATTTTTTAGTATATTAAACACTAAAAGCATGTTTATGGGAATCATTGGAAAACCATAACACATATTGATGTAACTTCAGTTCCTACATTTCAAAAATCAATCTATATTAATTTTCATAGTATTTCATGGCCATATAATATTGTTTTCTTGATTTTAAACCCTAATACATGTTTTTAAAGACTTTGATAAGTTTTAAAACTATCTATTGAGTCATTTTGGGAACACTACATTTTAGATGGATGTCTGCACATACACATAACAAATAATTCAACCATATTTTTCACTTTATTTTACATTAATATGAGGTCACGTTCTATGATTTCTACCATTATAAGCACATTTTAGGGTTTTAAAACACTAAAAACGATTTTAAGAGCATCCCAAAAAAACCATAATTGGGATTTAGGTGGATTTAGTTACTATATATCTCAAACCAATCTATGGTCATTTTCCTACAATTTCAAAGCCATCTAATTATATTTTATTATTTTTGACCCCCCTAATGCATGTTTCTAAAGATTTTGATATCTTTTAAAACTTCTTATTAAGTCATTCTAAGCAAACCACACATTGGATGGATTTTTTTTATGATCTTAAAAATCCAAAATAGTTCAACTAAAATTTTCTCATGATTTCACATCAATATGAGCTCATCTTATATTATTTTTACCCTTACATTCATGTTTTAGTATTTTAAAACACTAAAAATATTTACAAGAATCCTAAGAAAACCATAATGTAGATTGATATGGAGTCAATTAATTAATTTCAAACACCAATATATGATAATTTTCTTATGATTTCAGGTCCATATGAGGTCATTTTTATTGTTTGGATGCCCTGATACAAGCTTTTAATGACATTGATATTTTTTAAAACTCTTTATTGAGTCATTACAAATACACCACACATTGGATGGATGTGGTGTCTATACGAACACATCAATAATAACTCAACTACATTTTCCATTTATTTTATTTTAATATGAGGTCACTTTCGATGGTTTTTACCATTACATGATTATTTTAGCGTTTCAAAACACTAAAAAACATGTTTAGAGGCACCCTAAGAAAATTGTAGCTGGGATTTACATTGAGTTGGTTCCAAAGTTTTCGAAAATAAATATATGGATGTTTTCTTACGATTGCACAACCATATGATGCATATTTTTGGTTTTGACCACCTGATGTACAATTTTGAAGACATTGACAATTTTTAAAATAGCTTATTGGGTCATTCCAAGAACATATCATGCCATATGAACACAATTTCTACTCATACATATCAAAAACAATTCTACCATAGTTTTCCCATTATTTCCCATTAATATGAGGTTTTTATATGTTTTTGACTATACATGCATGTTTTACTATTTTAAACAATAAAAATACATTTACGGGCATATAGGGAAAAACATAAATCTGATTATAGAGTATTTGTTTCCTATATTTAAAAAACCAATAAACAAAAAAATTTCTATGATTTCATATCTATACGACACTCACTACTTGAAATTTTACATATTTCCATAATTTATAGCTATGGTTATAGGCCACAAAACCATGGATACATATAATAGATTTCATTTGAATGACCATGGATACTATTGGCGTTAAAATAGGGCAATGATTAGAAAATGTGGATATAGGTTTATAGCCACAGTTTCAACCATTTAAGTACACCTATAGCCATGGTTTTGAACCGTGGTAAAAGGAAATTCATTTAAAATTTAATTCCAATGTTGGTAACTATAGAAATAGACCAATACCCACGGTTTCCACCATGAATTTACACCTGTAGAAACTTTATACAACTATGGATATTGGTTATTCCATATTTGAATATAGGCATTGTTATAAATTGTGGCTATAGCTATACTACTATGGTGGAAACTGTGGCTATTGGTTTGTTTCTTGGGTTTCCAACCATCGATATAGGCTTCTCCACTAGGCAGAGAAATATCCAGCCTCCATTCCTCTTCTATAAAAATAGATAAACACCCCAATGAAGTAATTCAACATATGAAGATATAGAAAAACACAACAGAGTACTGTTTTATATAATAATAATAAAATATAAATTTATAATATAATTCAACATATAAACAAACAAAAAATAAAGTTTACATTAATAGTAATCCAGAATATCAGTATCATTAGAACTATGATAACCCTTATCTATACCTCATATAGAAACACCATCAACAACTCTCACACCACCGACAACATCATCACCATGGACATTGATAGTGGCATCAACATCGACGTCCACAATGACATCATCATTACTATTCGAACTGACACTGATAGAGGAATATACATAAATAAAACAAATCAACATAAAAAAGGGATCGACCACTATATTATCCTCTAGTGTAAGTGTAGAAGATAGAGAATACATGGAATTCATTGTATATTCATTTATCATATTTTGACATTGTGCATCTTCTTATGATTTTTGAGATACTTTTTTGATTGAGGAATTAAATTGTTCCACTATGACCATGATTGACCTGATACATGAAGAAACACTATTTTATAACCAGTATCTATATGGTACAGTCTTTTTACCATGTCAAAAATGCACTTTTATATGATTCTCAACCCCTAATTCTAGATACAGATGATCATTCGGTCCCAAATTATCAGGTTCTTTTTCTTCCAATTCCTCCAAATAAACCTATTGAGTGATACGTAACATAAAATAAAATGATAAGTTATTATATAGAATTAAATTTAGTAAAAAATGATTTTGAAATATACTTATAATAATCTCTTGGGGGTTGATATTGAACATAACACCATCTCTCTTTTTTCATTCTTGTTCAAAATAAGGTTGATTGGGGAACATGAATCTTGAGATTCGATGCCTCTTTCTAGAAAAACCAAAGAAATAAGGAACCAATACAATTTAATTAAATTACAATAAACAATGCTAAACTACTTTAAATTGATCATAATAAAATAGAATTGAATATAAAGAAAAATAAAATTTTAATACTTAGAGTCCAATAAGGTTTTTATAATGAGTAACCTTCTATATCAATGATGAAGGTATTTGTAAGGGTTAGAATTATTAAATGAAAAGGAAATTAAAATATTATTCATTCTATATAATGGTAACATTGAAGAACAAATATAAAGGAAATTTGATCCATGTGTAATGGTATATCTTGGAAGGATTTATTTTTTGTAACATTGCCTCATAATTTCTTATTGATATATAAAATTTAAACCCTCACTATTTACTTGTATTTTTCTATTCAATGTAAATGTAACTCTAGTTATCTAAATCATTCATACGATTAACTAAGAAATCTAAGAGCTTCCTAATACTGTTATGTATCTTTTTAGATGAAATATTTTAATAAAAAAACTTATATAATGTTTAGTAATACCTCTAGAAAGGTATTTAAGGAATAAAAAATTGGACCAGTGTAATGAGTATACACTTGACAGGAGATAATAAGAGATATCAAGATTCAATGAAACAATTCATGTGAGAACCATCAAAGATCATAAAGAAATTAATACATGAGTGCATAAGGATTGAAATATTGAAGGATGATTTTATATTTATCCTAAGTTGTATGATCTGATGGTTTTATGATCAAAAGGTTGTTGTACTTTCATGAACCAACCTAGTTCATCCCCGAAACGGTAATCTGAGCCGATCCTTGACATGGTCCGAATGACGTTCCTGATCCCCATGGGTTAGAAATTAGTGTCAGGCATCAACAGAGTAGATCAAGGGAATAATTTAGCCAAATAATTATTAAATAAGAAAAATAGCATAACGATAAATAGGGAATCCCACAAATATAAATAATCATCATTTACACAAAAACTGAAAATACAACAATTGAAGAACAAAACCAAACTAGACCTGACAACTACAATGTCTCCATGTGACCCTGAGGTTCACTCTACAATTATATGAAAAAATATTTCCCATGATGATCAAGACCAATCTAAGACCTACACCATAATCTAAAAACAATAAGATAATATAGGTGTGAGTATTAAAACTCATTATGCATTTTTGAACAAATCTATTCTGAATGCACTTCCATTAAAAATAAAATAAACATCAAACTCAAGTTTAAAATACTCTATACAAATCTTTTTCATGCATTTTCCATTTTCCAATAAATCATAGTCAATTTCTATTTTCCAATTCCATAAACCAGGTTCATTAATATTAAGGGATAATTAATGTTTTCAAGGGTAAAGTGATGCTTTCATTTCAAAAAATCACAAGAGAGTATGGAAGATTTTTAATTTAAAACATTTTTCTATAAACTTTTTGTAAAAGATCATCACTTTCCAAGAAAGAAACCACACATGAGAGTGCTACAATAATGACATAATACGAGAAATGGAAATAGAAACAAGAGTAACCAAGTATCTAAATTATCCATCATATGTAACTAAGTGCCAATAGACATGGTAGAACCTTGGAGATAGTGAATAATTCAGAACAAGTTAATACATGAGACTCATCCCCAAAAGCATGACTCATACGATGACATATAAAACGCCCTAAATACTCTTGACCACCCTAACTCAGTACAGAGCAAGGGAAAATCCCATAAAAATAAACCCAATATATCCACTAACTATAGGCCACCAGATATTGCGTAATCTATCCAGTTTAACAATCATTCTTAGAAAATTCTATCACTATTATAGGTTTCCATATCTCACGTATATGGGGGTGATCCAACCAATTCCAACAGAGCATCCAACCACATGCACATATAATAACAATTCAACAATAAACCTCACCTAGAGTCACACCAAGGATCAATCTCATTCCATAAAATAATTATATCTCTAGGATTCCATACCAAGGAACTACCATTCTATACAAGTGATGTGTCATGATGATTCTACAGTGAGGACATACCACCCATTCACATAAACAATCTAAAATAATCCTCTAAGGATATTTTTCATAATAATCATTTTCAATACTTTTATAAAATATTAAAATGGTCCTCAATCATATTTCACATATCCATTATCATTTAAAGAACCAAATACATTTCCTAAAAATAGAAAAAACACCACTTTTCCATTTCAAAACCATTCAAAAAAAATCTATCAATGTGCATGCATTTCACTTTTAGACCAAAACCATTAGTATTAAAATACCAAATGGGCCACTAATCGCCAAGACATACCAAATCTCATTTGAAATCTAAATACACATTCCATTTAAATCCAAGACCACTTAATAACTCATTCACTGAACCAAAATCATCATTTAAAATACCATAAATACATTTACAATGAGAAAAAATTATTTTAATATCACAAATCACTCATAAAATCCAATCAATAATTTTCTCAAACACATAGTGCGGATAATATACCCTAAAAAATTCTATTCATCACAAAAAAAGTAAAGAATAACTATTTTGAACACCCAACAAGTATTCCAAGGATCAAATATCAATATATAATATTCATGGAAGGTTCAAAAGGCATGAAATCAACAATTCTTGAAATAAAAAGGAATTTTTAAGGGAAACCTACCTCAATTATCATCCACCTCAACAACACGTGCTCGAAAACACACCACAAGGGTTCTAAGAACTAATATATACAAATAGGATCTCTAATCATATAAAATCCCTAACATAAGTCAATAGAAAAAAACCCTAGGTCCCCATGACCATGGGATAAGAGAAACTCAAGAATAAATGGAATAAGAAAGAAGAGGGAGATGAGGATAGGAGTTTACCTTGAGAGATCGGTCCCCAAACAAGAAGAAAACCCTAGATCTACACCATTGGAGAAGGGTGGAGACTTGTATAATAAGGGGAGAGGCCCCTTATGGTTGCAAAAACCATAGGGGTGAAATATAGAGAATTGAGTCTAAAATACCTAGGGGTAAAAGGGTAATTTTTTAATATTTAAGATTTGGGAAAGTCACATGGTTTGGGAACATGTTTTACCAAACTATGCGCCAACCATATGGTAGTTACCGCCTAAGAGGGGAATGACTGTATAGCTAGATCACATAGTTTCACTTACCATATGTAAATCATGAAGCAGGTTCTGTCTGAAAACCCACACCTACCTCATGGTTACCAATTTTGGGATGTACGGTTTACCGAAACTTGCGCCAACCGTGCATAGGCTACTAAGAATCCTAAAAACACAAAATACCTCCATGAATTTTCAAATGAAAATAGAATCAACCATGAGGTTAAAATTGAGAAATGAAATAATTCAAAATTTAACCCCCATCACACTCAGAACTTAAGGGAGAAACCAGGATCCCAAATGAACTGGAACAGATGATGAAAAGGAAAAAAATAAGCTTAAAAATTCTACCCACCATAATGCTTTCCACCCCAAAAAATCCACAACATTTTCCAATTGATCTATCAATGAAAAAGGATTATAAAAACTAAAAGACCCAAACTATCAAATAAATAACATCCAAACTTATTCAAATAGATCTTACACCTCTTACCCAAAATAAAACAACAAACAGAAACCACTTCCCGAGAATCAATGTGAAATTGGAGCCACAACCTTCCCAACCATAATTTGAACTGAAACATTGGGCAGACTCCAAAAATCCTAATTTTTACCTAAACCAAAAAATAAACATAGAAATCAAATAATTTCAAAAGGAATCCATATTAAAAATACTGACAACAATACCAGACTAAATCATTTCAACAACATAGGGAGGCCCAAATAGACTCCCCACCATTTGAAACAACCTAGAAATTATTTATCATTGGATATTTTCAATGAGACCCATAATGGGTCTACCTAACATTAAGAACCAACAAGATTAAACAAACTTGAAAACTTCCTCACACAGAACAACCCCCCCCCCCCCACCACAAGGAGAGGGGAGGGATTTGAGCCAATGAATGGAACACCGAAACCATAACCAACAAATAACCCAAGACCCATCATGTAATGTCTCTCATATAAATTTGAATAATGTATGATCTTATAACATTCTAAGTCCTATGATACTAATATAATGATGCAAGGTTTTTGTGATCTATGGTTCCAAATACCATGAAATTAATAACAATGATTCTAGAATGTTATATAAGAATAGAAATGAATAACCATTTGTTTGGAACAATAAATTATGGAAAACCCACGATATCATTATAAATGTCTATAAAAAATGAATTTGTGGGAAATTTTAACATAAAAAATTTATGGATTGAAAAAGGTATGTTCTAAGATTAGTCAAGGAATAATTCCAAGGTATGAAGAGGGGAAAGTCTTCAGATAATTATTAGGAAAAATAATCTTTAAGACTAAAAAACAATAAAAATCAAATGAATTTGGTGTTTTTGAAAAGAAAAAATATTATGGATGTTGAATTACCTAAAATATTGGTAATTTAGAATAACACATTCATATGGTACTATGAAAAAAAAATTAAAATACAGTGACAGGGACCTAAATTTTTTGTGATTTTTTAAATATATATAATTATATAGGTTGATAAATTTATATTGTTATTCTCATAAGAATATCTCATTATCATGACAGAAGAAATACTACTATACTTATAATCAAGAAATCCTTGAGTGTCAAAATGAAGAAAAAGAGAACCAGTGATTTTTTGGATGCACTAAATAAATGCATAAGATAGAAAAGTGCATATTATTATACCCTAATGAAGGATAAAAATAAATTAATTCTAAATTAATTTATTAAAGAATAATAAGAAAATTGGAAAGAAGGAAGATAATAAGAGTTTACTGAACAATATGTTGTTATAGAGTTAGAAGAAGGAATAAGAGATGTATTTTATTCATATAAGTGAATAAGAAGAAGTAGAAACACTCTAGTTCAATATTATGAAGAAGAATAAATAGTTTTTATATATATTTGTTTTCATATATATAATAAAATATTACATCCAGTGTAAGTGTTGAGAACCATAATTTCCTCAATGGAATTTTCCTTATTATGTCATAAAGCACATAAATCACATAGAGAAACCAATAGAAAAATTATTCCCATTAATCAATAATAATACATTAGTACTAAAATAAACTAATAATAATTCTAAATATTATATCTGGATAATAAATAGATAATAAGATAATAAGAATGGTAAAATTTTGATATCATCGGTCCACTAGAATAACCACACTCATGAACAAAGCTATAGAAATAAAACATAATGTTAATAATAAAATATTCATTTTAAAGATGAAATTATATATAAAACCTTAATATAAAATGAAATTGAATGAATAATGAATGAAATAAGATATATTTATAGAAATTAAGGAACCTCTACCACTAGAATAGTAACATGACTATTGGAATAGTAATATGGCCATTAGGAATAGTAATATAGTCATGAGAATATTAACCTCACCAATGATAGTATAAATAAAATTTAGGTATTATATATATTGAAATATTACATATTTATATCATTGCATAAGTAAATCAATGTTATAAAAAGGATATATTAAATATTGGTATTTTTATAAAACATAAATATTCATTTACAATTTTATAATTAATATAATGATTCAAAATAAAATTTAATTTAATAAAATAGATTCAAAAATTAATATTATATTTTATTATAATTAGATTATAATCTTATGTGACCATAATTAATTTTTCAAAGGCTCATAAAATTTATTATCACATTAAATTCGTTATTTTTTGAATAAATGATGATTTTGTTTCAAAATTATATTTCTCATATTTAGAAATTTAATCTCATAAAACAGGTTCAATTTTTTAAATCTAAATGTAAAAAAATGGTTAACTTGATTTTTTTTGGGATTTTTCTAAAATAGTTGAATCTTTGGTGAATAGTGAAATACGACAATTTTCGGTATTTTACATTATAAGCTAAATACATGAATTTTTAAATCATAGATGGTGTGTTAATGATGTAAAAACCCATTGGTTATAATTAAAAGTAACTATTAACTTCATTTAGTCATATTAATCAATAATAATGATAGTCTTGATCCAAAATAATAATCTAATGAATATAATAATAATAATAAAAACCGCTCGCATCCACCTATAAATATAATCCATCACCACACCTTATCCTCACACCTTATTATCTTTTTATATTGTAAATATTCAACACAATTTCTATCCCAAACCTCTTCCCCATGTCCTAGAACTTCTGATCTTTACAAAATTCTAGACTCAAGTTTCTTAAGGAGGTTTCAATGAGGCAAAAATCAAAAGGTAAAAATCCTCAATCCTTCTATTTTAATTTCTTATCTTCTCTGATCCTTTCCTCACCACCACTATCCAAAGAAGAATGATAAATCCAATATAATATATATAATGTAATTTTATTTATTTAATAGAATTTAACTAATCAAATATCTTCTCCTATCGTTTTATTCTAAAAATTAAAACATCATCGGTAATTATATACATGTAAACTGACCATGAAACTTGAGAATTAATGCTCCTGAAATGATGAAATTGAACTTTTTAACTCATCTAAATATCCACAAATGAAATTAATAAAATTATAATTAATAAAATATATGTATAAGAGGTTATTAATTAATATAATTTTATTATCTAGGAAATTATGTGCATGTGAAAAATGCATTCAGACATAAGGTAAGGGGTCTTTCTGATCCTCTAAATTACTATTGGGTTAAACTTTCTATCTATTTTCCATGATTTAATTATTAATTATTATTATATACTATTCAAATATTTTGATTTTGTGTACCAAAAAAATTAACTTATCTCTATTCATCTTTCTTTGATGGGGAATTACATGTTTCAAAAGGTTCCAATCTCAATTCCTCCTGATAAGCAAGCCCAATTAAAGAGAACTTCCCATTTCTAACCTATTTTCAAGTACCCTAGATAATATATTTTATGCCACAATTATTTTTATAAAATAAATAATTTTATAATAAAAACCTATCTTAGTTAATATATTAATTTATACAAATGAATATGATTGGTTTCCTCTTTAAAGAATCTTTAATATTTTCCTCAAAAACCACTAAAGCAGCTCATTTGAAAAGTTTTTTAAACACTATTTTTCATGTATTTACATTAGTTGGACTTCATTATTCCTGAAATATTTTTTTTATTTTATGATTGTCTAAATAGTATTTCATACCTTCTTTTATGGATACCATTGTGATATATCCTTTGGTTACTTTTTATAACAAGATTATGATACCCATTTCATTACATAGGTAACCCTTATGGTTATTCCTTATGTTTGATTCTTTATATGGGATACATATTCATGAAAATTTTATGATGGGTTCACCTAGATTGTTCTCAAATGTGTTGTGTAATTTTTAGTCTCATGAGATGTCATTTATGGGATTTGGTAGTAAACCTAATCCATTATGGTACTTTTTTCACCATGTAGTTTTATCAGTTAGCTTTGACTCATGTTTATTTCATGTTATGTGTTACTTAAAAATTATAATATTTTCATGATAATATGATTCCAAGTTCTATATTTTATTCTTCTAAATGTTTACTCATGATCCATTTTTGTTATGTTATCATGTTATGCCTTTCTAACTCATGTGCTATGATTCATTCCTATATTTTCTCCCTTACTGGCTTTTTAGCTCATCCCTTTTGTCTATGTATTCCCTAGGTTATACTATGATGATGTCGAATCTAAAAGATTGTTTGGAGATCATTATGTAATATTAATATATATATGTTTTATTCTAATTCAATGTTTTAATTTTCTGTACTTAATATTCTAAAAACACTCGAATTTACGATCCTTGGTTTGTATTTAATGAATAATTATGCTTCAAATGTTGTAATAAAATGTGTAAAAGGATAGGTATTCTATTATTGGTATCAAAGAATGATATATTTATTTTTTGAGATCATGACTAGAAAACTTTATCACCATAGGTATGATTATATCACCCTGGATAAACTAGATTGATACTTTGGGAATCACAATTTAGGATATACTACTCATTTATAATTTTATCCTTATATGTTCAAAGTTTTATTTTTTATGCTTATTAGATAATAATTAAACCCCCATTACTGTAATTTATTTATTTTTATTAGTTAATGTTGTGAAATGGGATAACACATTCCAATAATCAATGTGATAGAAGTTATGAAGATTTCCCTAATGAGATGCTAAACCTGATGGGAATGAGAGCACATAACTTCATGAAAGTACTTTCTCAACATGATAAAGTTATGAATAATAACATGATTCACGTGTAAATACCTTTTTATCCTAAGAAAGATAATATTTCCCTCAACTAATTTATACAAAAAATTCAACCTATCTTTAGTGTATCTTCTTACCCCCTCATCATGGAACAATGGGTTAACTCCATTGAGAATATATTATCTACCCATAAACTCTTAAAATAAGAGAAATTCTTACTGGTGGTCTATCATTTTTATGGGGAAGCTAATAAGTGACAGAAACTGATCGAAAAAACAAAGTATAAAGAGGAAATTGATTCCATGGATTGGTAAGGATTAAAAAAAATATTTTCCAAATATTTTCCCCGAACTCCCAATCTTAAAATAGAGATGGAGTTCCCTAGATTGAAGAAAAATGAATAAGAATATATTGGGAAATATAAGGAAATTATTATAAGGATTTCATGATACACCACTATATTTTTAATGAACACTAAAATTAATGGGGATCACGTCTTTAAGGGATAAAAGTCGATTTTATGAAAATCCTTGGCGATTTGAGACATTGAAAACTATGATAAGATATTATATTATTCCCTAAAGGTTGAAATGGATATGGATACTCTCAGAGGCCTCATGGGATTAGAGATAAAGATAAATATATGTATTTTAATATGGGAGGATCTACAGTTAATTCCCATAAATTAATAAAGTCCAAAAATCCCACATATCAAAAATGTTGGAAGAAGAATCCCAATAAGTACCTAAACTAAACCAAGATATGCTTCAAATGTGAATGATAGGGGTATTAGGATAATTATTATCTAATGGATTTGAGGAAACCCACTAATACAGAAGAATAAAATTAAGGATAAGATCTACATTAAATCTATAGTGTAGTGTTTAAATTACCAAGAACATGGTAATTATGTGATCTGAATCCCTAATTCAAGGGCTTTTGAAGGAAATCAATAAAAACAACCTCAAAGGCAGTAAAAAAGGGAATATTCTATCAATACTACTAAGGTGGATCCCGAAAATTATGTGATCAAAGGTATACTATTTATTCATTCAAGAATAGAAAATTCACTATTTGATTTTGGTTTTGTACATTGTTTCATATCATGAAAGTTTAGTATAACTATTCAAACACCACCTCAAAATATGATGTTTGATTTATCTGTGAGATAAGAAATTGGGGAAATTATTTCATAAAAAGTATATAACTCTTCCTCAGTTAATGTTTGTGAACCAAACCTCCTAGAAAAGATAATCTTAGTTTATTTGGTGGATTTTGATGTAATATTGTCATGGATTTTCTTTCCTTATACAAATCCAACATCAACTGTCATGAAAGAGAGATCAATATTAACCTCCGAAGGCATCCTCTAATTCTTTCAATGTGTAAGGATGATTAAGAATCTCCTTATGAATAATCATCTCAATTGTGAATATTATTTCCTTATGAGAAACCATATCTTTCTCAAATTATTTAGAAAATAGATAGGGTCATTCTCAAATACATGCACATTTTGAGGGACTATATTGATGTGTTCCTTGAATATTTTTCTAGTCTTCCTCATAACGAAGAGTTTGATTTCTCAATTGATCTTATACCTAGATCTTTTCCCATATCAAAGATACCTTATATAATGGCCACCAATGAGTTAGAGAAACTTAAGAATTAGTTTAAAGAAAATATATTCAAGGGTTTTATACACCCATGTTCTTCACCATGGGGGTGTGCTAGTCCTATTTATCAGGAATAATGGTGGATTAATGTTCCTATTTTTTGATTATTGTTATCTCTAAAATAATGATAAAGAATAAGTATCACCTACCATAAAAAAATTAATTTTTTGATCAATTACGCGGGGCCATGTATTTCTCTAAAGTGGGACTTTTGTTAGGATATCACCAATTAAAGGTGGGGAAGGAAGATATTACCAAGAATGCCTCATGAATGAGGTATAGACACTATTAGTTCATATTGATTCTCTTCGGACTCATTAATAATCTAGTAATTTAGATGGACCTAATGAATTTTCAATAGATATTACCTTAAAAAATGTGTGGTTGTATTTATATATGACATTCTAATCTACTCCAAGACAAATGAGGTGAATAAGAATCATTTGAATACTATTCTAAAGAAATTGAAAAGGGAGAAACTATATGAATTGTAAAGTAAATGTGAGTTATAGATGGAAGAATTTTCTTTCTGAGGGAATGTTATCACAAGAAAAAAAAATCTATGGACCCTCCCAAGAAAAAATAAATTGAGGAGTGGCCCATAATAGAATTTGTAATAGATATCCATAGTTTCCTTATACTGGATGGGTATTATGAACAATTCGTGAGGAAATTATCTCGATTTTCAAACCCACTATCAAGATGACTCAGAAGGGATTAACTTTTTTCTAGACTAGTGAATGAAAATAATTCTTCAATAAATTGATAAAGGAGGCATATCACAACATGAGAACTTACACTACTAAAAATTAGTGAACTATTTATGGTATAATAAGATGCATAAAATAATGGCATAGGTTTTTTACTTTTGAAAAATGATAAAGTAATAAACTATGCCTCAAGGAAGATAAAAGTTCAAGAGAAAAAATATCCCACACATTATATGGAGTTGGAGTCTATGATCTTCATGAAGAAAATTTGGATGCATTATCTCTATGGAGAGAAGTGTGAGATATTTACTGATCAAAAGAGCCTCAAATATATATTCACACATAAGGATCTAAATATGTGCCAAAAAAATGGTTAGAACTAATCAAGGATTATAAATTCTTAATCCACTATCATCCTGGTAAAGTAAATAAAGTGGTATATGCTCTAAGTCTAAAGGATCCTACAAGTTTATCAATGATGAGAATTGAGAACGATCTAATATTCTTGAATTGCAAAGGATTGATATGGTAATCATAAATAAATGTAAATCATCATTAATTTATCAAATGGTTTCTCAACCATCCCTTTTAGAAAATATAAAGTATGTTCAAATGGATGATGTGGAAATTCAGAAGAAGGTGGAAGCTGTCTAAAATTTTAAATCCTTATAGATGAAAATTGATGAGGAAGGACTCATATGATTTGGGTCATAGCTATGTGTACCATCAAATATTTAGATAAAGAAATATTTTTTGAATGATTCATATAGCTCAACCCAATCTATCCACCCAGGGAGCACAAATAAGTATTTAGATCTCTGAGAAAATATTGGAGGGAAAATATGAAGAAGGATATCACTAAATATACATCAAATTGTATGATATGTCATAAAGTGAAGGCTGAAAGGAAAAATTATAAGGGGATGACGCAACCTTTACCCATACCTACAGGGAAATGGGAAAAATAACTATGGATGTTTTCAATATAATTCCAAAGACATCCTGAGGAAATAATTCTATATGGGTCATCATGGATCATCTTACAAAGTCTTATCACTTTATTGTGATTCAATATGACTTCTAAATAAACTAACTTTCATGGATATACAACAAAGAAGTGGTGAGGCTGAATAGAGTACCATTATAAATTATATCCAATCATGATCTGTGATTTACCTATAATTTTTGAAAAGTCTCCAAAATGTTATAATTACTGAATTGAACTTCAGTATGGGCTTATTACCCCTAAAATGATGGCCAATATGAGCATACTATTTAGACACTAGACAACATGTTGAGAGAAAGCTCAATGGAATTAAAATGGTCAGGGGGTAAAAATATTCCATTAGTCTAGTTATTTTACAAAAATAGTTTCTAATCAAGAATCTAAATAGTTCCACATGAATACCTTTCTGGGAAAATATAAATAACACCAACATGTTGGGATGATGTTGGTGAATGAAAGATACTTGTATCTAAGTATAGGAAATGGAAGGAAAGGTGAAGACTATACAACAACATATCTAGGATACCCAAAGTTGATAGAAGAAATATATAGAAAATCATATATGGGACTTAGAGTTTTAAGTTGGGGATAAGGTCTTCCTCTACATATCTTCATGGAAGAGAGTCATGATAATTTGGATGAAAGGAAAGAAAACTCCCAGGTACATATGCCCTTAAATATTATTGATCATGTTAGGGTTGTGGCCTATGAAATAGATCTTCCACCAACCATGTCTCAGGTACATGATTTATTCTAGTTATCCCTCATGAGGAATTATATGCTAGATCCATCATATCTACTGAACTCATATGTGGTACAGCTGAAAACTTATATTTCATATGAGGAGTTGTCGATGATGATTTTAGATCATAGACACAATGTTCTAGGTGACGGGACTACTCACCTAGTCAAAGTAAAATGAAGAACCCTTAAGTATAAAGAGGGAAAATGGGAATCAGAGGAAGCAATGAAAGAAAAATACTAGCATCAATTTTCAAATTAGTTTTTGAAATGAAATTTTGAGGGTGAATTTTCGTAAGGGGGGAAAACGTAACGACCCATAATTTTATCAATGGAATTTCTCTACTTATGTCATAAAAACACATACATCATATAGAGAACCCAATAAAAAAATTATTCTAAAAAATTATGACTGATACATTAGTAAAAAAATAAACCAAAAATAAATCTAGATATTATAGTAGGACAATAAATAGAAAATAAGATAATTATAATGGGAAATTTTGGATCTTCCTGATCCATTTGAAAAAAACACACTTACAAACAATGATGGAGAAATAAAAAATAATGTTCATAATAAAATATACATATTTAAGATGAAATATTATATACAGCCTTAAGAAAAAATAGTAGTGAATAAAGAATGAATGAAATAAGGGGTATTTATAGAAATTAAGGAACCTCTATCATTGAAATAGTAACAGGACCATTGCAATAGTATTTTGACTATTAGGAATGGTAATATAGACATTAAATGAGTAACCACACCTATTATTATATAAATAAAATTTAGGTATCTTATGAATGAAAATATGATATATTTATACCATGGAATAAGTAAATAAATGTTTTAAAAAGGATAAATTAAGTGTTGGAATTTTTGTAAAATGTAAATGTTTATATTCAATTTAATAATTAATATAATGATTTAAAAGAGAATTTATATACATAAAATAAATTCATAAATTAATATTATGGTGTATTATAAGTTTAATATAATTTTAGAAGACCATAATTAATTTTTCAAAGGGTTATAAAATTGATTACAAAATTAAAATCTTTATATTTTGAATAAATGATGCTTTTATTTAAAAATTATTTTTATCAAATTTAGAATGTTATTTTCAAAAAATTTATTTTATTTTTCAAATATAAACATAAAAAATGATTAGAGTTAATTTTTGGAATTTTTCTAAAATAGTTGAATTTTTGTGAATAGTGAAATAAAATAATTTTCAGTATTTAATATTATAAGACAAATTCATGAGTTTTGTAGTGATAGATGATGTAACCTAGATGTAAGAACCCACTGAATTGAACTATCCAAAAATATTTAATTTATTTATTCATATGAGTCAACACAATTGATAGTCTTGAGACAAAATAATAAAGTAATGAATATAATAATAAAAAACACCCATCTTCTCCCCCTGTAAATACCACCCCTCAACACCCCTTCTCTTGAAACCATATAAGACTTGTAGATAGCCAAAATTATACCCAATTTCGTTTCCCATCCTATTACTCATGTCCAATAACTTCTGGTCTCCACAAAAGACCAATCCCAAGTGCCTTATGGTAGTTCTCAATGAGATGACATTCATGTCGTAAAATATTCAATCCATCTATTTTAATTTTTTATTTATTTTATTATCCTATCCTCACATCACCTATAAAAACAATAATGATAACTACAGTATAATATATATAGTATAATTTTATTATTTTAATGCAGTATCCATCAATTAATCTCTTCTCTTATCCATTTATTCTAAAAATGAAAACATCATCTGTAATATGTCGGTTCACCGCCTTTGCGGATGACGTGTTTTCATTTTTCATTTCTGACTTCAAGTATTACCATAAAAACATTATTATGGTTAAAACATATTTTAATATGTATATTATAAATTTTTTCATGTTCTGTAACTAATAAATAGTCATAATATTAAATAAAATGAAACTAGTTCATGATGATCAATAAACATCCAAAAATAAGCTGAACAATTATCATTAACACTTTATCAAATGAATCATCCTTATAATAGAAAAAATTGATATATGGTACCATTTTAAATTATATTGGTGAATTAATACCATATACTTTTAATTCTATAGAATTATTCCCATATTATAAGAACTTCCATAATTATATAAAAGTAAACCATTCATGAAACCATGAAAACAAATGCTCTGAGAATAAGGAGATTAAACATTATAACTCAAATAAATGGACATATATGAACATAATAAATGATAATAAATTAAATACATGTATAATAGGTTCTTAATTAAGTAATTAATGAACCTGATTTTATTATATAGAGAATTAAGTGCATGAGAAAAACACATTCAGACATAAGGTAAGTGATCTCTCTGAACCTCCAAATTACCTTTAGGTTATAGTTTCACTCTCTTGACCCAAATGTAATTATACATTATTATTATATAATTCAATAATATTCTATTAATATGTACCAAAAATATGTATGTAAGAAAATTCATCTTTATTTGTTGGGGAATTACATGTTTTAAAAGGTTCCCTTCTTAATTCCCCCCATAAGAAAGCATGATTAAAGGGAACTTCCCCATTTCATACCCATTTTAAAGTATACTCCATAAACTATTCTAAGAAAAAATTATTTATATAAAATAACTAGTTTTATAATAAAAAACTATCATATTTCATTTCTATTTTTATAAAAAAAAATTCATTTTTCCTTTATAAATATTATTTAATATTTTCCGTAAAGCCATACTAATGTGGTTCATTTATAAAGTTTCTTGAACAATATTTTTCATGTATTCACTCATTGTGTACTTATTATTCGTTATCTAATATATTTTTTATTATGGTCTAAAATTGTTTAATCCCTTATTCCATGGATACCATTATGATACACACTTTGGTTATTCCATAAGAAATGATTATGATACCCATTTCCTTCCATGCATAACACTTATTATGATTATTCCTTATGTTTGATTATTGATGTGGAACACATATTCATGAACATATTATAATGGATAAACCCAAATAGTTATAAAATGAATTTGGTAAATTTTAGTCTCATGAAACATCATTTATGGGATTAGGGAGTAAACATAATCCATTATGGGACTTTTTTACACTATGTGATATAGTATTCGTAGTTAGTTTTGAATCATGTTGATTTAATGTTTTATGTTGCTGTCACATTCCAATATTTCCCTGATCATATGATTTCATGTTCTATATGTTATTATTCCATATGTTTACTCATGAACTATTCCTTTTATGTTATCATCCTATTCATTTATAACTCATGTTTTATGCTTCATTCCCATGTTTATTGCCATACTGTGATTTTTAGCTCATCCCTTTTGTCTCTGTATTCCCGAAGGTATCCTATGATGATTTATGATCTCAACGAAAGTTTTTATCACATTATGGAAGATTAATAAATAAATTTTTTATTCCAGTACCATGTTTTTAATTTTATGTTCCCAATGTTTCAAAGACACTAGAATTTACGATCCTTGGTTTGTATTTGATAGAAAAGTATGCATAAAATCATGACATAAAATGTGTAATAGCCTAGGATTACTATAGTAATAAATAAATAGAAGAATATATATGTCCTTTTATGCTACTATAAAACTATGAAAGATAGGAAAAAATAACAAGGCAACACATCATATTCATCATATAGTCTTAGAGGAACCTATGTGTGGGAGGAACCAAAGAAATATCGATAGACTAAAGTGAAAACCTGATTTTCAAGGATTTATCATTTACATTGGATGGAACAAGATTATTTATTTTGGTTATTCTAATTATGGATTTTTTCTCATTAACCAAAAGTATAATCCTTTAATTTCCATGGTAAATCTTGTAAATTACCACCCCACACTTAGTGTTTACTTATGAATAAGAGGAAGGTAAGATAATTACTATCTATTTTAAATCTAGATGTACCATCTATATTTAAACATACTAACTATTTAGAATATTTTTCATAAATAATTTAGGTTTTAATTAAAAATCATTAATAATATGGATGAAGAAAATTTATAATAATTCTATATCCATTCTATTGGTCGATTGTAGAAGGAGAATGATTTCCAGTTCCCCAAAAGTGTCTCAACAAGCCAAAATGAATGCACGATAATAAAATTTTCTCCAATAAAAATAATCATAACACTAAAAATTAAAATAAGGACATGGTTTGTAGGGAATTATTGGTACTAAAGATATTTAGGAATAGCATATTAGATTTTTTTCATTATATATAAATCATAATTTTACAAAGGAATCCCATTTTAATATTTTAAATGTTAAATTACCTATGCTCTCTCATGATCATAGAGTGATGTGTATCCAAGAGTACAAATGTATTTCATTCCACCCTTACTTAATTTATTTATATCTAATTTCACCTATAAAAAATAAATTATATAATTACATTAACATAAATAAAATAAGTAATTTATACATTAAAAATAATTTTTAGATAAATAAATTATTATATATATATATATAACTATTACCATAAAATATGTAATCTCCAATAGATGATCATCGATCTGTATTGTGATATTGTGGAATCATGAATGATTAGTATCTCATTATTCTCCATATCAACCCTCTCTCTCCAGCCAATATACAAGTCATAATTATTTTGTCACAAAATATCAATTAATTTCATTAACCTTACAACCTTTTAATTTCATAAATCATAAAAATTATATTAGAGACTCATTAGATAAAAATATAAAAAAATATTACAATTTTATATTTAAAAAAGATGATTAACATTAATAACCCAAATCACTTCCCATAAATTGTTATTTATTTATTCTCAAACTTCCATCCAACTTATTGGTTGAACCAGAATGATAATGTTATGTTTATAATGTTTTATCATAAATCTTTTACATTCCTTTCCATTTTTTCCAATTATAGAATTGTCCACATTTTATTGTACCATGATCTTTGTGTGTTGACTCTAAACCTCTTGCATTTTCATGTATCCTCATCTTATGGTAGAGGTTGTAGCAAACCATTTAAAATTATTAGTAAATTAAAATAATATATGTGAAATTATCATAAATTACTATAAATAATGTTGAAACACATACTAGTAGACGGGGGATATGTTAACCCATAAAGTGATACATCTAAAGTAAGGGGAGTATCCTATGTTGTAAGTGGGATATCTATAGTAGGAGTACTCTGTATAGTCAATGATGTTAATTTTACTAATGGAGGGATAAAAAATGATGGATATCCTTGTACAGATGATAGTGCATATGTATATAGATATGGCAGTGGGATATATGGGGGAGTAGTGCCCTATACGGTGGATGCTAGGAATGGGTAATAAGGAGGAATATGAGCCTTATAACTACCAACCTGTGTGGGTGTAGGTTTAAGGGGATATGGAAATGGTGAGTATGGAAAATGTGGATATGGAATAATTAGAGGATGACCTCCTAGTTACCGAATCAGGATGAAGGGACTTTGAACCAAATGACCACTTAGTGATTGAAGTGACAAAGTGGTAGGCTAAACATTAGAATCGGTCATACCAGTACCCCCACTATAATATCAATCTCTACAATATAATCCTTCCATTACATCAATGATGTGGCCTAAAATAACATGAATGATATAATAGAATTAATTATAACAAGATAAATATTATGAAAGAAAATTATATTCAAACATAAATTGTCATTACAGTGGTGTCCAGAGGACACATGCCTAAATCTCTAATACATTGTTTAGTTATCTGTATTATTATTCTAACATCAGCATAATCAGAAATTATGTGTTTTAAATTTAAAATAATATTCTATTATAAATAGAAACAATAAAAAATTTAAATAATAAAAATGTAACATCAAATAAGAAATGACGAGACACATCATTTCAATATCATCTTTTCTTAGATCCTTGAATAATTTTAACAAATCCCAGTTTTGTTTTTATATTTTTGGGATTCATGGTGGAAATGTTATATAAATTCTATAATTTAAGATATATGTATTTAAAAGTGCTTATACAACACAATTCATATTTAACCTTGTATTACTAAAGGTAGTTGGGATTCCAATCTCCCATTGATAACCATTGTTCCCAATTGTTGTTATTTTGTTTTTTATTTTTCTTTTTTTATATTTAACATTGATGTTCAATGAGTTATTTTTCAGAAACATCATTTTTTGAGGTGTAAATGGGATGAACACCAATTCTATAAGGTTATAATATATGGTTCGGAAATTAGTGTGCATGCCTTAAAGTTGGTTCTAGAAAACATCTTGTTGAAATTTTAAGAGACTAATGATTTTCATATAGGTCACTATCTTGATAAAATTAGGAATAAAAAATGAAGGTCCATATTCCATGAGCTTAGTGAACATACTTGTTTCATTAGGTTGCAGTTGAATTATGATTTAGAATCAACTAGAGAGGATCCAATTGGTGAATTCCTCTGTCACTTCCCTAATAATTGTGTGTAATTTATCTAACTTTTGAAAATAATCAATTCCATATATTATTAAAAGATGATTTTGAATTTATTTTCCCCTAAAGATCAAAGGATAATTTTTATATCCGTGGGAATAATTGGGTCTATGCAGTAGAGTTGTTGTTATTTTGACTATAAGAGGAAAAATCTCATACATTCTTGAATTCAATGAAGGCATTTTCTTCATATATATTATACCTCAATATATTGTAAATTATGGGTAAGATGGATCTATTTATTTTTAAGTCCTTTATTTTTAGCTAAAACTTTTCATCCAAAAATTCATAATATACCTATTTATTTCAATATTGGTCAACTAAAATTATTGGTAGGTTTTATCATCTAGCTTGATTTTTTAGTGACTAGAACAATTATCCTTAATGTGATCAGAACCTTTAAGGCATATATTTTGAATAAATACCTAATTTTTTTAATGATGTTAGATATTTTTAGATTCAAATTGCTTATTTTTTTTATGTTTCATGAAACATCCCCATTCTAGTAATCTTTTTTAAATTCATCATGTCTATTGTACCTATGAAGGAAAGATTTTTACACTACTAAAATAAGGGCCTTTAGCGACCGCCAAAAGCGGTCGATAAAGGGCTTTACCGGCCGCCCAGCGACCACCAAAAGCGGTCGCTGTTGCTCCGTCGGTAATGAGCAACAGCGACCGCCAATGGCGGTCGCTGTAGCTCATGTAAAAAAAGAAACGCAGAAATGCAGAAACGGTACCGGAGAAACGCAGAAGGCATGGGGGCCTCGGGTGACCTTCGGTGGCCATCAATGGCGGACATGCGGCGACCAGAGGGAGTGATAGGCGGGGGCGGCGGTGGGGTGATAGGCGGGGGCGGCGGCGGGGTGATAGGCGGACGCTGCGATGGTAGAGGGGGAAGCGGAGGGTGACACACGTGACATCGAGGGTGGCCGGAATGAGGTGGGGGGCGGCGGCGGGGGCATCGGCGCGACGCCACCAGATTTGCAGCGGTAGCGGGGAAAAATGACAAGGAAGATGAACGGGGCGGGAAAAATCCCGCGGTTTTTTTGTTCTAGATTAGCAACCGCCATTGGCGGTCGCTAATGCTTTTAATAGCGACCGCCAATGGCGGTCGCCCATTTCCACAGGCGCAGAAACCCAAATATCTAGTAGTGTTAATCAATGATTTCATAAATACAATAAAATGGGGAATGTTCAACTACTCACATGCAATTTTGAATTGAGTTAATTCATATCTAAGATCTTATCAAATTATATGTTCAGTAGCATTAATTAGAAATAGATAAGGTATCACTTTCAATTAAAAATATACATGTTTCTTACACTAAATTTACCTTAAATTTAATCTAAATTACAGGTCAAAAAGATAAAATTTTTTCCTAATTTTATTACTATCATAATGTTTTGTGATATTGGCATGATGATATCTTTCATCATCATATCATTAGGAATGTTTGGAAACACTATGCATTTCAATTTATGGAAAACAAAATTTCCCAAATCAGTTGATATTCATGACGAGAAAGAACATTCCATGGTCTTGGGAACATTCATTGATCACCAAAGAATGACAGATAGTATCAATGTTCTAACTAGTACAACTAGTGTATTCATTATCCCCATCACACACAACAACAACATAGTCATAAATAAAATTGAAGTGGACCCATGAATGTAGGATATAAAACACACCAAAAAATATTTGTACAACCAAAAATATCTATATCAAATACTTTCCAATTGGATCAAACTTATAGGTTTGACTAATCCACAATATGACCACTCCTATAAATTATTCAATTAATTTAACACTCAACTATACATTCCTAAAATTATGAATGTGTCAATAGAGGTGGAAGTCTATTGACTCGAGTAGAGAAGCCAATCAATATTTGATTAGATAACTATATTTACTGATCTATTACAATATATACCTAAGAAATAAAATGATTCCATACTTATAGAATTTTTTTTTCAAATAGGTATTTCTACTAGATTATACTAATGTTTTTGTTTTTTGGTCTATCCCTGTTGTTGGTTCTAGAATTTTAGTCCTAGAGAAATGTGAAAACTTATAAATCCATGGTTGTTATAGAAATTATCACTATATTTTGGGATAATTAATGAAGGGTTCTTCAAATGTTACTATTTTCTATTGGTTTCACCTAGGAATTAAAATAACGTTTGAAAATAAGGGCGACCACCGATGATTTATCTACTCCAACCAATGGGATTAGTGGTCAAATTATAAAATTTACATCTATGCCTCCATAGTAATGGGTGATGTATTGAAACTACTTTTCATGTATATTTTATCAGTTTCATAATGACTTATTATGTCCTTAACTTAGTGTTAATAATATATTTAATGTAGTAATTTAATTATTATGATTTTATATTTTATCTTCTTTATTAGTATAATCATTTCAACCTTGACTAGAACATACATGTAGAATGTACTGTGAATTCCAAAAAATTAGTTTTCCTAGGATTAATGGTCTAGAGTCATCTCTAACCACCTATAAATGATTAGGTGTGATTGAATGTTTTCACCTGACCTTTACATTTTTAGTAAGATATCTGGACTCTACTTTTCATCAAAATGAATATTTTGTGAATATATAAATTTTTATTTTATTTCAAAAAGTATTTTTTATAGTCTAATGTCTGATATTTTTAATTCATAATCAAAAAATTATTTCAAAAAAAATCATATCATGTAAAATTTCATGGGGTTAAATACTATATAATTTGATATCATGTATAAAAATTTAAAATAACACATAAAATATTGCAATAATACTAGGTTAATAATTACAAATGTGTCAATGCTATATGTGATATGTGCAAAATTATGGATCACAAACTATGCTAACAACTGGATCATCTATTTAATCAAATCAATAATTTGAATAAATACTGATATATAAATCAAAAAAATCATTACTAGCTTTGACTTCATCAAAAATATTTCTAGTAATGACATCAACAATAACAATAAATTGTTGTTCTAATGGGTCAGTTACATTGAACACCTTCTTATCTCGTGATGAAAGAATATAAGGTTCATCAATATAAAGTTTAGGGTTTATATCAATCAATATAAATCCAAAGTAACCTATATTCATGTCTTTTAATTTCATTGAATCAAAACACAGTCATTTCATCATAGTGAAATGACCATGTGCATAATAATATAATAAAATGATTCTATCAAAAACCACATAATATGATATATTTTTGATCTAGTTTGATTGTTTTATGCACTAGAATAACAATATATTATGGTTCTTATCATGACACCAATATGCTTCATTAACATTTATGTCACATAGCTATTTATAAAAAAAATAAATCCAATGAAAACCATGTCATTACAATAATGTACCACATTTTCTGGATCAAAGGAAAATGATCTTATTTAATTTGATACATTGTTAATTAGTAATGTTATAACCTGAAATAAAACAACAGGAAATATTTAATAGATACCTAGGATTATGTCATGAGAAAAGAATCTATTTCCTTTGACATTAACAGTGTAATCAATTAGCTGTTTTGAAATTATTAAGAATAACATTATTAATAACATTTAGTTTTTCTATATTATAATTTTAATTAATAATTACTTTAAATTATATTATTATCTAATTTATTATTTACATTAATAATTATATTATTTACATAATTATTCTTAATTATTATTTTAATTCATTTGAATATTTAAAAATATAATAATTATTTATTAAAAATGAAATTCATAATATTAAACAATAATAACATAATTAATATTTATTTTTTAATATTCCTTTTATTTTCAATTAATTTTTATCAGTACAGTCAATGTTTTAAATTTCATATTGATTTTATTTTTACCATATTTTATGTGAATCAGTTTTTTCAAGTGTTAATGATATGTTTTAAATTAGTAAACGTTGTGTCGTATAAATTATTACAGCTATAAATTAATAATATTATTATTATTGATAATTAAATTATTTTCGGAATCATTTAAAACATTTTTTTAATATTAATTATAGTTTTAACAACATTAATTAAATTATTTGTAATCATTTCTATGACATTATTAGTCACTATTTATTATATTATCAAATAATAAATAGTTTTCGAAAATGTGTTATGATTAATAATTTATTATCAATAATGTGTTATTATAATTAATATATTATTCATAAAATGTTGGAAAAATGGTGTCTAAATCCCAAACTGAAAACGTGGAAAATATTTTGAGTACTGTACCCTTATGAAAGGGGGGTTAGTTTAGATTTTACATAATATCTTCGGAATACTTCATTTAACATATTACTAAATATAAAAATAGTTAAATAATATTTAATTTTTATTATGTTTTTTTGTTAATATATATATATATATATATATTAACATAACAAAACTGAATAATAATAAAATAACTAAGAAAAAAATATGGGAGGGATCCCTTTAAAAGAGAACCTTCGGAAGGAGGCATTGTTCTGGAAATTTCCTTCTATAAAATATTTCTCAAGAAGTCACTACTAAAAACAATGCCGTATTTTTAAATATTTTAAATAAGGCACTGTCTTAGAAAACTCCCACACTTCTCCAAAAAACCATTCATGACTCTAACAATATATTGGGATATATATTACCTATTTTCTAAAATTAGGAATTCATTTCTTTATTTCACTTATATATGAAAATTTTCCACAAGGATGAGTAATAGTTCACTAGAGAGGTTTGGTGCAGACCCTGAACTGATGGGTATTTTATTGGGATGGGGAGCCACATGTGGTTGTTGACCTCAATTTTAATGCACTTAGGCCCCATTTATTGCCTATTATTGGTGGGTGATGGATTCTTCCTTTACGCAAAATGTCAAAGTATAGTTTCCAATAAAAAACATAAAAATGGAGATGGTGACAACACACAACTTAGTGAATCCACACTTTCTTAATAGTAACTCAAGATAATGATTCCATTTTAATGTATAAAAGGTCATGAAAACATAATTTTTTTGTTGGATTGGTTTTTATATTATAAATTCTGCAAATTGAATAATCATACAATGCATAATTTTAAATAGAGTAAAAATTATTATATATAATAGAAAAAATTTCATAATTATTTTCAAAATTATAGATTTAAAAAATTAGATAACTAGATGACAAATTGAAAAAAAGGAAATACTGAATTAATGTGAGATAATTTTGATTATTATGGTGGCAATGTTGGAAAATTATAAAATAAATATAAAATTCAAATTTCAAAATGAATAAGTTGTGTGTTTTTTAGGAAAATCCCATCACACTACCCTCTTCCATGTCACATTATTAAAACCTTATAAACACCATTTCATTAATGCAAAACTGAAAAAAGAAATCAAATTAATTACTTGATTGAAATTATTTTTTGTTTATTGATAACAAAACTAATACTATAAATTTTTAATATCATTTAAAAATAAATTTTCTCAAAAACATGATCAATGATTAAAAAGTAATTTTTTATTATTTCAAAATAACTTTTGAGGTAATAGTGGGATACCATACAACTCCAAAACAATAGTGCTAACCATAGAAGGAGCTCCCAAAATCATTAAATACCAGACTAGTCATATTGGAATGAACCACCATATATAACCCCCATTAAAGTGAGATTACATGTATATATGTATCATCTTTTATAATATCTTAAAAATTATTTGTCATCTTATCCCATATGTGGATATATTCATCCAAGCCTATCTTCCTTTCATTGAAACCTCATTGGAAAATTCAATCTTGTTTGTTTATCCACTCCTTGTTATAATCACTATGATTAACTAAACCATTCTCTCAAAGATTTATTTGACAGCCTCTTTTAGAGCAATTATATGGAAGTATTCTTCTTATAATTCCTCATTAGAGTGTAGAATGATCTCCAAATATTTTTCTTTCTTCATCTCTACCATTCCGGTCATTTTTTTCAAGACATTATTAGGAAATAATTCATGGTCATGCACAATGACCATGCCATCAGGCACCTTGTTGACCTCACTTAGATATTTCTCTCCTCGCATACTATATACCTTCTTAACAGCTTTAAAAATTGATGGTTCCCCAGGTCTTTTATTTATACAATTTTCTTTTACTTCCCTTAATATCATCTTACAAAAGTTTTTTTAATATTTGAATATTCTTGTGAAGTCTTACTCCCCCCTGTGAACTAAAAAATTCCTAGAAAAAAGTATACCTTGATTTTCCTTCTTTGAGATAGACCTATCAATCATAACTTCGGGGGATCTCTCATAATCTATCATTGGTTTGGATTCAACTTCGATAATGGTCAGAACCTCTCCGTTCCATTCCATTTTGAGAATCTAGTGTCTGATGTGTTTTGGGGAATCCAAGTGACTAATTTATACAATTTACAAGATTTTTCAGTTTTTCATGTTTTATAACAGTGGATCACATATGAAGTCACTCATAGATGGTGAATCATTAGAAGTGGCTCGCTAGTTGTGACTTATTGGCAGTGGCTCACCAGCGGTGGCTCAGTGGCAGTGCCTCACTAGCGGTGGCTCACTGATGGGGACTCGTTGGTGTTCACTTGCAGAGAGGTTCTTCGCTTAATGGTATCTCACGAGCGGTGCATCGTCAAATAGTGACTCAGTAAATGGTGACTCACCGAATGGTGACTTACCAAATGGTGACTCACTAAACAGTGACTCACCGAATGGTGACTCGCGAGCAGTGCATTGTCGAGCAGTGAGTCATCCAACTATGACTCATGTACAGTGTTTCTAACCTCCTCTAGTCTCTCCCTTTTTACATTTTCTTTGAAAAAATTCCCCTCAATCATTATTTGAATGTATATTAGGTTGATTCAAATCCTATAAATTTTATCTTAATTATCCTAAGAACAAAATGGATTTTACTTGGCCAAAACGAGTTGTCCTTACTAGATCCACAATTAATGGAAAATCAAAATGTATCTAAACCCTCAACTCTATTTAGATATTTACAAAGATATTGTATACTTTCCCCTTCATCAATTCCTTCTTGTTTTAACTTGCTAAATGACATCCAAAGTTCTTCTTCCTATAGGTGTCGAGTAAAGTGCTGCATTGGTTGGTTCATATTTTCATAGTGGTTTTTTCTATTTCATGTGAGCCCCTATCTTGGTGAAACAAGGAGGTGAAAATCGCCTTTTGTTCTAAGTAACTTTCCCTTCATATATCTTAATTTTGTATCATGCAGGGTGGGTATACAAATGTTTTTCTCTATGAAATAGTTGAATAAATATTAATGAAGATAATTGAACCTGTTTAACATCAATATATGAGGGTTTTTAAAAGTAATGAATAATTATGCCTTTTTATTTTTTTGTTTATATTATGGTCTGTATGGCCTAACTACCGATTGAAAATAATAGTTGGCAAGGGTCCTTGTTTGGACATAGGATTATGTATGGGATGTATGTTGTTGTTTCCTATTGAATGATATTCATGAAAACTGTTAACCATGTATATTCAGCTAACAAATGGATTCCCCATTATCATATAGTTTATGTGATAACCCATGAATTAACAAGGTGAATTAATGGTGGTATGATTTATTAAATCTTAAATATGTTTTACCTTGGTTCATGTGGTGATGTGGTTGTGGGAACAGATGTAAACATAGGTTGGTTTTATTGATATAATGTTCTAGGCATGGTATTTTTGTGTAGCAGGATTGTAGTATTGGTTATTGGTTAATGTGTTGCTGGATGTGGTTTTGAGTTGGGGGTGGTTGTGGTTAAGATGATGGATTAGGACGAATGGATTTGAATAATTATGGTAGTGGTTAGTATGAGTGCTTCACCATTCCTAACGAGTAGAAATTTTTACCCCATACCTAGAGATCAATTTATGATATATAATGAATGGGTGTTAAATGTGTAGGTCATGGAATGATTTGTATTTAGTGTGAAGTGAATAAATTTAACATGGATATGGTTGTGTTGTTATTCATAGTTTCCCGATATGTGATGGAATGGATAAATAAACATTCTAATAAAGAATATAAATGGTTAATTAAATTGGTTGGGAATAAGAAATGGATTTGGTGTCTTTTTGTGTGGTGTTGTGCATTTAGAGATAACATCAAAGTTTAATGTGTTGTGAGTTGGTGGATTATCTAAGAATTCATAGGTTGGGATAGAGTTCTTGGTATCATATATGTATATAATGGTATTTTCACTGTGATTTCTATTTTCACCCTACCCTAGTTGAAAACTACATGCAAAAACCCCCCATTATCATGAGGGAGGGTGTCTTTCCCAAACATCCTAGTTAAAGGATGGATGGCTGCCCACCCACTCATCCATGCTCCATCTTCTAAGAAGTGATACCCCATGATTTGTAGGTAAGGTTGTGGTTTGTGAGGCCTAAGTGTGTGTGGGTGATTTGTGCTTTCCCAAGTGTCTTGGGGATGAGATGAGTTGTTATATCCTATGAATCTTCGTGATGAGATGAGTTGTTTTTTCCCAAGTGTCTTTTGGATGAGATGAGTTGTGATTTCCCTAGTGTCTTTCAGAATAGATGAGTTATACATTCCCATGTATCTTTAGGAAGAGATGATTTGTGTTTTCCCAGGTTTCTTCAGGATGGGATGTGAAATAGTTTATGGACCAGGTGTATGTGAGATGGTTGTGATGTGATTTGTGACATCAAGGTTTTTTTTATTCAAGATGTGATGTGGTTTACAAGGCCCATGTGTGTGTGGGAAGGTTGTGATGTGGTGATTTAGGGAGAGGTGGGATAATGATGACCTATTATGTTAGTAATGAATGGATAATCAGTGGGAGGTGGTGCGGGTTACACTATCCTTGATGTGATTTATTTTATATTAAATGGTTTGTGTCATTTGGTGAGATTGCCTTGGTGAGTTTGGGATGATTAGTGTACCTGTTAGGTGTTGTTTGGTTCTGTTGTTTTCTCATGGGTTCATTAGTATGCCTCTTTCACATGTGAATTATAGAATTTTTTTCATACTGAGTATACTTGTATGCTCACACTACGTATATATAACTATTTTTAGGTTTTAATGTGGATTTTTTGGACCATGCTGGTTCTTACTAGCTTGAATCATGACATTTTCTGTATCGCTTCTTATCTTTACTTTTGGTATTTATTTGAATTATTTTATAATTATAACAGTTATACATTATGAATTCATGTGGGATGGTTTTTTAGATATATATATATATATATTGGAGTTGTTTTATGGTTGATCTGTCATCTATCCTGATCTTATTTTAACAAAAGTGGGTAGTGCCTCCTATATTGTGAGATCTGTATACCATTGGTGGTAGTCACCAACCCGGTGCCTTCTAAAGGTGAGACTTGGGGTCATTAACTCCCTTTATTAATTTCCATCCTTGGAGGGGAATCTTTGGAGGGGTGGGGTCGTGATAGAATTGTATTAGAGGAAATGTTGAGAGATAGGATAGAGTTTGGAGTTAAGAATAGTGAGGATTGAAAGGGTTGGCAGGCTAACATTGTCAAGTGATCATGGTGTATGACATATGGCATGGAAGTATATCTAGGACACGAGATTCTAGGGACCCTTGTGATTTGATGAAAGGACTATGAGTCTAGTGAATGACCAAGTGTGGAAACACAATTTTTAGGTTAGAAACCTCGAAAAGGTAGATGCCTCATAATGACTTGTGCTCTTTTTTTGAATTAGGCTGGTCAGAAGAAGTTGGATTGAATAACTAAATATGTATTAAATGGGATAAAATAAATCTTAATGCAGACTCTACATTACTCGAGCTTAGGAAATATTTGTTTACCTTTTCAACTATTGATCTTGGTCATCTTCCACATGTGGCTCGGGTAGTTGAGGCTTAGTAGGCTTATCTGGTTGATCGAAAGAGGGTTGATCCAGTTGAGGAGGATGACAGGGGTAGAGAAAGTTGTGTTCTTTCCAGTGACATGCTTTGGGAATGTATGGGGGAAATTTTACAGATGTGGAGACAAAGAGATATCTTGAGGATCATGAGATCAACATTAGTTTGATCTGGGCCCTAATAGAGTACTGTGTTCCATTAAGAGTCAATCAAATTCAAGGAGCCACATATTAATGGTGGATGATGTATCTAGGGGAAAGAAAATAAGTAGACATTTTGTGGGTTCACATCAAGAAGAAATTCAAGAGAGTTCCTTTCCTCAATCATGATGGTTGATAATAGGCATGAGATACTGTACCTTCAACAGGGGAGTATGTTAGTATGAGAGTTGGGGATCAAGTACTAGGACCTCCTTCATTTTTACCTAGATATCTTTCCAAATGAAGAGTATCATGTGAGATTCCTTGAGGATGAACTCTCTCCTTCAATCCAGTACACGATTACTCATTTTATGTTGCCAACATACTTCGGGGTTAAAATGAAGGAAGAGGTGACTGAATAGATGCACTCATGGGGAGGTCTACCACAATAGGGGATCTAGTAGAGTTTTTCATGAGGTATGGTTACCATAACTAGGTCTTAGGTTCCAGGACCTTCGAGGTTTTGACTGGCTGGGGGTCGACCTCAACTGTTCCCTTTTCGAACTTCTGTTCCCCATTCCCTTCTAGTATTCTTGGAGTTGAGGTGTATCTTTTCTATGGTTTTCTACCATCTATAGATCCTGCATCCAGAAACTGTTCGAGATCATTTTTTTGGAGGTGGGTAGGCTCAACATCAGCCTCAACAACAGATAACATTGATATAGTTTTATTAGTAGGGATACTAGGATTTTTCTCCACCAAGGGGTGATGGAGAGGGTATTGTCCAGACTTAGGATGTTCCCCATATTCAGGGGCCAATACTCAAGAATTTTCTTGGAGGAAGTCATTAGAAAATAAGTAGAGGAGTTGGGTGTGGTTAGTTGCACACCGAAGAGGAAACAGTTTCAGTAGGGACTAAAGTCATCAGAGGTACGATTAGTGTGATTAGTACCATTTCTTTTACTTTGTTTGATTCAGTAGATTCAGACTCCTTTGTTTCACATACTCTATCCCATGCTATAGGACTATACGTAGAGACACTTCTGCACCCATGGTGTTTTGTACACTAGTCAGAGTCCATACCAGCTTGTTTGATGTCTTCTAGGGGTGTAAACTATTTATGGGGTCACATCAGTCCCACTGGAGTGTGTGGCCCTTCAATATTTTTTGGATAAGTTGTAAGTGGAATCAGTGGATGAAGAGATGGTATAGGGTTCGTGGTTTGTTAGGGAGTTCCAAGATATTTTCCATGAGAAGGATTTGATTCTACCCCCTCGATGTGATGTTGAGTTCGAGATAGAATTTCAGAATAGTTCTTACCCAAATTAAATGGTCCCTTATTGGATTACACATTTTGAGTTGTGGTAGATGAGGATTCAAATAGAAAAACCGATAAAGAAATGTTTTATCTAGCCTAGTGTGTCATCATGGGGTGATCTGGTGTTGTTTTCTAAGAAGGAAAATGGTAGTATGAGGATGTGTATAGACTACTAGAGGTTGAACCAGGAAACACTCAAAAACCATTTCCCTCTTCTGAGGATAGATAATATTTTTGACCAACTTAGAGGGGAAAGTTTTTTTTCTAAGACAGATTTGTATTTTGGGTATCTATAGTTAAGGTTGAAAAAGGATGATATACTGAAGACTACCTTCAGATGCAGGTATTGGAACTTCAAGTTTTTGTTCATGTTATTAGGTGTTATGAACGCACTAGTTGTGTTCATGGGGCTTATGAAATCTATGTTCCGAGAGTTCTTGGATTGGTTCGTTATCGTATTTATCGATGATATTTTAATATACTTGAATTCATAGTAGGATCATGCTGAGCATCTCAGGTCTATCTTGCAAGTTCTTTGACGCCACCATCTCTATGGAAAGTTGTTCAAGTGTATGTTCTGGACATGAGAGGTGTATTTACTTTGGTATGTAGAGTCTCAAAGGGGTGTAGTAGTAGAACCCTCTAATGTTTAAGTAGTTGTTTCTTGTGAAGCACCTAAGATTGTGGCAAAAGATCATAGTTTCCTTATTTTAGCAAGCTATTATCAGAGGTTTATGACTGATTTCTCTCAAATGTCAGTCCCATTGAAATCCATGACTATGAGAGAACATTATTTCATGTGGAGGGATTTATTTCAGGTTGAATTTCAATACATAAATGTGAAGTTGGTTAGTGCTCTAGTGCTTCAGTTTCCTGACCAAGGAGTGATATTTGAAGTTTTATGTGATGCTTCCCACATGGGTTAGGGATACATGCTGATGAAGCTATAGGAAATGATCTCTTATGGGTCTAGGTAGTTACATCCTCACTAACATAACTACACCACCCACACTCTGGAGTTAGCTGCTCTTTTTTTCTTGGTGAAATTGTGGTAGCATTACTTCATTGGGGAGAACATTGTGGTATTCATAGATAACAAGAGATTGAGCTATTTCTTCTCCCAACATGATCAAAATATATTACAGCAAAGGTGGATAAAGTTTCTTTAGGACTTTGATTTTAAGATCACATACACCTTAGAAAAGGGAAATGTCATGGTCAATGCCTTGAGTAGAAATATGAATAAAGAGGTTTCTTGGGAATCTGTAGATTCATGGAGAAAGATAGATGAGTTAACAAATTTTCACATAGATATAGGAGTGGATAGTGATAGATGTTGTTTTTTTAGATGATATTGAAGTCTTATCTAATGCATAAGGTGGAAGAGTCTCTGTGGGGCCACTCAAAGGTAGAGGTTTTGAACGATCCCATTATCCATGGTGATGATCTATATGTATTGTCTGAGGATGGTTAGAATCAGATGTTGTTCCATGGGAAGTTGTTTGTTTTGGAAATGATACCTGAGGGAGTCCTTTGTGATTTTAATAGATCACCCTTATAGGTACATCCAAGAGTATCTAATATGTATCATGGCATGGGTATGCAGTTTCAGTGGGCCAGTATGAAATGGGATGTGGTAGGGTTTGTTGTGAATTACCAAGCTTTCAAATAGCTATAGGCTAAGTACTATGTCCCTAGTGGTTTGTTGAAGCCTCCAGATGTCCCTGATCAGAAGTGGGATGACACATCAATATATTTATTCACAAGGTTACTCAAATCTCAAGGACCTGTGATATTATGTGGGTGATCGTGGATCAGTTGTAAAAATCAACCCACTTCTTAGAAATCAAGGAGTCAAGCACAATGGATGAATTGGCCAAGATTTATGTGGATGAAGTTGTGTAGTTTCATGGAGTTCTAAGAACCATTATCTTGGATCGAGATTCATGTTTCACCTCACGATTCTAGAGGGGATTTATGCACTATTTTAGCACTCATTTACACCTCATCACTACTTTACACCCCCAAAAATATTGGAAGATAGAACGGACTATCCAGATGTTGGATGATATGTTGCAGGCATGAATCTTAGACTTTATTGGATCATTGGTATGACACATACACTAGGTATAGTTTTATTATAATAATAGTTATCGTGCTTCCATTGGAAAGGATTTGTTTGATGCTTTGTATGGAAGGTCATGGTGTTCTCTATTATGCAAGGCCGAGGTTGGGAAGATAGCTGTTCTTAGACCAGATGTGGTGCAAAGCATGACCGAGAAGGTCCTTCTTATTCATGAGAGGATTAATGTAGTGAAGGACTAGCATCATTCATACTCTGATCAAGGAAGGATGCCCTTGTAGTTCGAGGTTTGGGACCACATGTTCTTGAAGGATTCCCATCAACATGGGAAACAATGTTTTGGCCAAGAAATTAAGCATTATCCTAGGTTTTTGGACCATTTTTAGTGATGAGGTGAGTTAGAAAGGTGGAATACCAGTTTTGTTTACCAAAATAGTTAGAAAAATCCATGATTTATTCCATGTTTCTCATCTTTGTTAGTATGTAAAGGTTTAATCCCTTGTTCTTATCTCCAGAGAGTTAGATATCAAGGATGAGGCGATGTTTGAAAGTGGTTGGTGGAAATCCAAGATAGTCTGGATAACATGTTGCGTGGATAGATCATTCCTTTGGTTCATTTTTTGTAGAGGCATTGTGGAAAGAAGAGAGTACATGGTACCCAGAAACACATATGCATGCCCAATACCCAGAGTTGTTTTAAGCTTTTCCATGTTCTATTTTTTTTAAATTATTGAACCTTGTTTTATATGAGATAAGTTGTTTTCCCTTGGTAGTGTTATGTGTGGTACATTGTGTGATAAAGACTTGACATATGGAAAGGGGAGGACCTGATTAATAATCAAGATTCATTAATTATGATGAAATTAAACCAATTATAGAGATTCAGTGCCACCCATAGAAGATAATATATTGAAATGGAAGATAGAATTATCTGATTCAGACATTCAGATGGTGTGGTTGATTTTCTCGGATAGTGTGTTTTGAGTTCTCTTAGGTTGATGTGATAAGATCTGGTTGCTAATTTTGGAGGAGTTTTTTTGGATGTAGTGGTTTCCATCGCAGCTTTCGAACAAGACATGGCTGTTTATCAAAGAACATTTATGTGTTTGGATTTTAGTCATTTTTCAAGTGTAGCAGGGCCCTTGAGAGTTATTTTGAGGGATGGTTTATTTGGACCCTTTATATCATTTCCTTTTGGGGTGGTTTTGAATTATCAAAGGCATGAATAGTTTGAGATGTATTTGATGTAATTGATCTAACCACTCTATTCCATTACATTGTGAGAATCTGGTGTTTTGTTATGTTATAGGGAATCCATTTGACTTATTTCAGCACTTTTCAATATTTCTCAATTTTTCAAGTCATCCAATGATGTCCCACCCTAGTGGTCGCTTGTCGGTGGTGACTCATTGGTGGTGGCTTGCTAGTGGTGGCTCGCTGGTGGGGACTCGCTGGTGGTGGCTCATTAGTGATGACTCGCTAATTTTTTCCTGCAGGAAGTCTCCTACAAAGTGGTAATTCACCTAATGGTAGCTCAGGAGTGGTGCCTCACCGAATGGTGACTAAGTGAATGGTGACTCACCAAATGGTGACTTGCGAGTGGTGCCTCATCAGTGATGAGTCTTCTAATAGTGACTCGTGTATAGTGTTTCTGACATCCTTTAGTTTCACCCCTTTTATGTTTACTTTAACACAAAATACTCTTAAATCCTTGTTTGAATAAATTTGTGGCCGATTCAAATCCCATAAATCATATCTTATTTTTATTAAGGACATGGGACTTTTACTTGGTCAAAACATGTGTCTTGACTAGATTCTCATTTAATGGAAAATCAGAAAATCTATAAACTCACACCTCTGTTTAGATATTTCCAAAGATGAGATATACTTTCCCCTTTATCAATTCCTTATTGTTTTCTGTTAATATGGGATGCCCAAAGTTCCTCTTACTATAGGTGTCGATTAAAGTGCTAAAGTAGTTGGTTTAAGATTTCTTAGAGGTTATTTCTACTACCTGCATTCCCCTGTCATGAAACATTTAGGAGGTGTATATCTCATTTTCTTACAAGTAGGTTTCCCTTGGTCTTTATTAATTTTGTATCATGATAGGTGGGTATATTAAAATTTTACTTCATGAAATAGTTAAATACCAATTAAAAAAGATAATTTAACCTATTTAAAATCAATATACAGTGGGTGTGAAAACTAATGAATAACCTTGTATTGTTATTTGTTTTTTATATTATAGTTTGTATAGGCTAACTACCGACTAAAAATTGTGGCCATTGGGGTTCAGTTTTTGCACATGGGTGGTGTATTAGATTTATGTTTTTGTTTCTTATTGAAGTAATATCATGAAAACTGTTAACTATGCATATTCTGCTAATAAATTTTTTCCCAGAGATCATAATGTTAATTTTATAATGCCTGAATTAACAAGTGTATTTAAAATATGGATGCTTCATTAAATCATAAATATGTTTATACTTGGTTCGTGTGGTGATGTGGTTCTGGGAAGGGATGTGAACAATGGTTCATTTTGTGGATATGATGGTATGAGCTAATTATGATTGTGTAGTGGGGCTACAGTTTTGGTTATGGTTTAATTTTTTGTTGGATGTGGTTGTGAGTTGGGGGTTTTTGTGGTTATGATGATGGATTAAGAGTTATTACATTGAATAATGATAGTAATGGTTTGTATTGATGTTTCACCATTGATAACATATAGAAAGTTTCACCCTATATCTAGAGACCGATTTATGATATATCATGAATGGATGTTAAATGTAGAGGTCATAGGACGAAATTTATTTAGTGTGAAGTGCATTAATTTACCAAGGATGCGGTTTTTTTGTGCTTATTAGTTTTCCAAAAAGTGATGTAATGAAAAAATTAACTGTTAAATAAATAATGGAAATGGTTAACTAAATTTATTGGGAATATGAAATGGGTTTTGTGGCTTGTTGTGTGCTTTTGTGAATTTAGATATAGTAGAAAAGTTTGATGTGTTGTCAGTTAGTGGTTTTTCTGGGAATCCATAGGTTGGGATTGAGTGTTTTTTATCATATATGAATATACTTGTGTTTTCCTTTTGATTTCTATATGAACACCCACCCTATTGGAGCACTATGTTCCGAACACCCCCATCGTCATAGGTGAGGGTGTCTTTACCAAACAACCAGGTGGAAGGATGGATGGCTAGCCAACCACTCATCCCTTTTCCCTCTTCGAGATAGTGATAGCCTAAGATTATTTGGATAGGTTGTAGTTAATGAGGATTTGGTGTGTGCAAGTGAGTTTTTCTTTCCTTGATGTCTTTAGGATGAGACGATTTGTACTTTATAGGGTTTCTTCTAGATGAGATGAGTTGTTCCTTCTTAGGTGACTTCGAGATGAAATGATTTTTTCTTTCCCACGTGACTTTGGGATGGTATGTGAAATGGTTTGTGGCCTAGGTGTATGCGAGTGTGATGTGATGTGGTTTATGAGGCCCAAGTGTCTGTGGGTGGGATGTGATTTGATTTGGGAGTCCTGGGTGCATGTGGGAAGGTTATGAGGTGATACTTTTAGAAGAGGTTGGATCGTGAGGACGTTTTCCATTATGAAAGAGTGGATATTATGTGGGAAGTGGTGTGGGGTACCCTATCATCGATGTGATTTATATTTTATTATATGGTTTTTGTCGTCTAGTGATTTTTACTTAGTGAGGCTGTGATGGTTAATATACCTATTAGGTGATGGTTGGTTCTGTTGTTTTCTCACAGGTTCATTAGTATGCCTCTTTCACATGTGCACAAGTTACTTTGGTTTTTCTACTCAGTATACCTATATAATCAAACTACATATATAAAATTGTTCTTTAGGTTTCCATGATGATTTTGTCGATCGTGATAGACCCTACTAGATCAGATCACGACTATTGTTGTATCACTGCTAAGATTTACATTTTGTGTTTATTTGGAGACTTTTTTACTTATAATAGTTCTACTTTATGTATGCATGTGGGATGCTTTTTTGTATTTATTATATATATTTATATGATCCTTGGAGTTGTTTTTTGGATGATATATCATATCTCTCAATCATTTATTAAAAAAATTGGTATTGCCTCCCATATTGTGAGAACTGTATACACTTGGAGTTAGTCGCCAACCCGGAGGCCACTAGAGGTGGGAATAGGGTGTCATTATATCCCTTTATTCATTGTCATCATGGGTGGGGCATCTTTGGAGGGTGGGGGTTGTGACATATTCTTTGTCATATATCTCAATATCCACAGAAGACATTTACCCGATCTAATTTTCTTTCCTCCTTGGATTGTATTTTCACAATCCATTAATATCATCACTCTTCTTTTAATTTTCATTCAAGGTTGAGAACAAATTTTGGATATGAATTGTCCTTGAAAATATTTACTAGTTGATTGGACCTCATCTTGGAGATAATATTGAATCAAACTAGCATAATCCCATATCTTAATAAACACCATTGAATATACATGGGTACCATCACCACTAGTAACATCAATTTTCTCGATCTCCTATCTATTACCCATACCTCCAGCCTTAATCGTAATAATAAAAGAATAAGTGTTTATGGGATGGATCAGTCTAGTCTCTTAAAGAACATTTTATTTCGTCTTGAAATCCACCAAATCACGTCTCCACTTGGAAAAACATCATAACCTATTTTATCAAAATTAATAGTTCTCATATTTTCCTAAAGAGATTTAAAGACTTGTGTATCGTCATTGACCAACAAACCAGAAGAGAGGCCAGTGGGAAATACTATCCTGAATGAATTTCTAGGAATAAATCCCATTATAAATCTTTGTGACCAAACTAGTTGGATGGATCTTTGTGTGCAAAACACTTTCAAGAAGAGCAGTACTCGATTAAATTATCAAAGACCACATTTTATTTCCAATAAAAATATTTTTGAACCATAATTCATAACCATTCAACTCGTGGTTTGGAAACATCAACCTTGAGACATATATGTGGGAAAATAGGGTGAAAAAATTGTTTATTATATTGTTCAAAAATAAAATATGACTTACCATGTACCCAAACATGAGAATTATCGACAGATTTTGGAAAGTAAAAGGATGTATTGGAAGACTTACCCATAACTTCATAGATGGAGGATCATGCTTCATATGAATGTCATATGACCATCAAAAGAGGAAAATGTGGGATCCATTGAAAAATCAAGGATCTTTGGATCAAGAAGTATTCAAATCATCCACCAAGCAGAATAGAATCATGATGTGTTACTTGTGGAGAAGGCCAACATCCATGATGTCTTGTAAACCCCAAGAACTGAACATTTATCTATTAAAAGACTCTAATGATAGAAAATGATGAGTAAAATGAGAATACTATGTTATGTTCAAGAGGTTCAATCACTCTGTGAAATCCAAAGTTGAAATCATAAGAAAATGAAATTTTTAAAGTGATTTGGCACTTTATAGCTAAGCTCAATGTTAGAGAATGGTTGGAGGGAATTCAGGGTAGAGAACTAGATGAAGGGAATAAAACTATCCTTAGAGTAAGATGATAGGAGTCCCCATCCCCCCTCAGATGGGGGATGGACTATACCAGCGACCATCATCACCTTGGTCATCACCAAGAGAACTAGATGGGGGGAGGGAGAAAAACTATTTCTCTAAAAAAACATGATCATTATCATAGGGAAATAATTACCTTGGAATCAGTTAATTGTTTTCATCTTTTTGAGATGTTTATTTACACTTTTTTTATAATATTATATTTTGAATGTGCATTAAAGAATATTACTATAGGAAATAATTGATGTTTTCATTAATTTTTTTCTTATATATCTCAAAACTGACTTATTTGTAAGAAATAGGGGGAAATTATTTAGTACACATTATGGTTATGCCTCAAATAGTATTAACAATACGAAACTATATTGCCCAATTAATAAAAAAGTTTATTAACACACCCCATTCCCATAGAGTTATTTATAGATGCTCAAAATATATATATTTTTAAAAAGACATATATGTATAATATTTTTGTAATCGATTTTTATATTATCACTCACATAATACATGAAATGTTAATATTATATTTTAAATTGAAAAAATACAATAAATTTATTAGATTATATATAATGTTGAAAAAATTTAAAAATAATTATTGTGATGAAAAAAATGAGAATCCAATGATGATTTATTACATGATAATATCGTTACTATAGAAGAGGATTTTAACGGTGCTAGAAAGGTGATTTTGATGTTAAAAAGGGACTACCAACATAAGCTATGTTAAGACCTCTCATCCTTTATCAGTGATTTTGGTAGCACTGATAAAGTTCATGGAGTTGCTGCAAGGCTGTAGCATCCCTACAACACCCCTATGAAAGAAAACCCAATCAGAATACAAATAGATAGGAATTCATATAAATATAAACTAAAATAATATAAATTCACTATCATTTCAAATAAAAATTTACATATAAATTGTTTACATTAATGTGATATTTACTATTAATCCAAAACAGTTACAACCAACATGCAAAATCATAACTCTTATATATGGCTTTCTCCAAAGATCTACCTCCATAAAAAATATTTTCCCTATAATAAAACCAATGTAGATTTTAGTAATTGTAAAAAAACCATTTTAATGTTATATAATCCAAATATGATAAATTTATATTGTTAATTATACATATATATATTAAAGATATTATCAGTTAATGATGCATAATATTGACATGCAGTTAATTATTAAATGTCACAAATAATTTATGGATCATTTTTTTAATTTTTGAAAACAATATGATCTTGTTTTATTTGTTTTGGTTATGTGATACATGTTTTAAAATAAAGTGGAACTTTTTTTATTAAAATAATACACTTCGAGTCATATTGACCACAACGTGAATCAGAATGATGCACGGTTGACTTTTACATGTCATAGATGAATTATGGATCATCGTCCTAAAGTTTAAAAACAATTTGAGCCTATTTACATAGTTTTGGCTATGTGATACACATTTTAAACTAAATTGACCATTTATATTGAAAACGTTCACTTCATGTCTTACTAACCACATAATGTATCAGATTGACATGAGGTATATTCATACAAATCACAAATGAATTGTAGATCTCTATCCTAAAGTTTGAAAATAATGTGATATTTTTTTCTCAAATTTGGATATGTGATGCACATTTAAGCTAAAATTACATTTTAATATTAAAACAATAATTTTATGTCAAAATGACCCCATTGTATGTTGGATTGACATGTGGTTGATTCCTATACATCAAAAATGTATTATGGATCATTATAAAAAATTTGGAAAACAATCCAAGGTTTTTTGCTCAATTTTAGCTATGTAATGCACATTTTAAAATAAAATGACATTTTATATTGAAAACATGCACATAGAGTCATACCTACCACATCATCAATCATATTAACATATGGTCTATTCATATATATATAAAATTAATAATGGATTGTTTTCTTAATGTTTGGAAACCATATAATCTATTTTTATTATATTTATCTATGTGACACATTTTAAAATTAAATCACACTTTTATATTAAAAAATGTACTTCGAATCAGACCAATATGATCATGTGATAGGTTGATTTGAAGTAAATTAATACACATTAAAAACAAATTATGATTGGTTTTACTAATTATTGGAAACATTATGAGCAAATTTTCTAAGTTTTGGATATGTTACAGACATTTTAATCTTAAATAGAACATGTTTATCAATGACATAGACTTCAAGCCATACCAAAAACATCATATTTCAGATTTATGTGTGGAAGATTCTTACATGTCAAAAATGAGTTTTGGATCATTTTAAAAAAGTATCAAAAAATATTAATGTGTTTCCTAGTTTTTGATTATATCACATGTGTTTTGAATAAAAATGTCAATTTTAAACTAAAAACATGCACATTTAGTCTTATCGGACACACCATGTCTCAAATTGAGGTGTGGTTGATTCCTACACATCTAAAATGTGTTATAGATTGTTGTTCTGAAGTATCAAAACCACATGAATGTTTGTTCTTGGTTTTGAGTATGTGGTATCTGATTTTAACTAAATAGACAATTTTAAACTGAAAACAACCACTTTTAGTCATGCCGATAAGATATTCTATTTGATTGAAATACAATCAATACATATAAGTCAAAAATGAATTATAGATTATTTTACTGATTTTTGAAAATAGTCATAGATAATTTTATAGGTTTTGGCTATGTGAAGCTTGTTTTAAAAAATGACACTTTTATGTTGAAAACACACACTTTAAGTAATACAAATAACATTGTATGTTAGATTGATGTGTGGTAGATTTATACACATCATAAATGAATTACTTAAAATTTTCTTAATGTTTAAATACAATACATGCTTGTTTTCTCTGTTTTTCTATAATATATGATTTATAAACTAAAATTTACCTTCTATATTGAAAACTCATACTTTGAGTCATAATTTCCACATAATCTATAAGATTTATATACGCTTGATTCCTATATGTTACAAATGAATTATGGATCATTGTCTAAGTATTTGAAAATAGTCCAATATATTTTGGTCAGTTTTGGCTACATTATTCATTTTAAACTAAAATGAAACTTTTATATTGAAAGCTTGTAATTTGAAACATGCAGACCACATCATGCTTCAAATTGATGTGTAGTTGATTAAAACACATCACAAATGAATTGTGAATTGTTTTCCTAATGTTTGAAAATAATAAAAGATAAGTTTATATTTTTTGGATATGTGATTTGTGTTTTGAAAAAAATGGAATTTCTATATTTAAAACACACACTTCATTTCATATCAGTCACACCATATGTCAGATTTACGTTTGGTTGATTCCTATACATCACAAAAATACTAATGGATAATTTTCAAAATTTACTAGAAAAATATGATTGTTTTTTTGGTTTTGAGTATGTCACTTGTTTTTTGAACTAAAATATCAATTTTAAACTAAAAAATAGACTTTGATTCATAAATAGAACATCATTTGTCATAATAAGGTTTAGATGATTCATACAAGCCACAAATGTGTGATGGATCATTTTTATAAAGTATAAAAATAATTTTAATGTCTCTACTCAGTTTTGAGATTTTTGAATGTATTTTGAACTTAAATGTCAATTTGAAACTAAAATCATACACTTCGAGTAATACTAGGCACACTATGTATCAAAATGAGGTGCGATTAATTTCTAAAAATCACAAATGACTAATGTATTATTGTTATAAATTATCAAAACCATATGTATTTTTTACATGTTTTAATTAGATCACATGTGATTTGTACTAAAATATAAATTTTAAACTGAAAAAATGCACTTCGAGTCATACTAGACACACCATGTATCTTATTGAAGAAGTGTGTTTGATTCATACACATAAAAATGACTTATATATCGTTGGACTAATGTGTCCAAACAATATGAATGTGTTTCTTAGTTTTAAGTATGTGATGTGTTTTTTAACTAAAACATAAATTATAAACTAAAAACATACACTTAGAGTCATACTGAGAAATCTATGTATCATATTGAGGTACAACTGATTAAGGTGTTATTGATTCCTACAACTTTTTGGTCAATGTTCAGGATAGATCATTTGGGACGTCATTATTTTACATAAACTATAACAAAATCACATGGTAGATGATATATTATATTTTAATTACATAGTTTCTTCCAAAAACAAATTAATAATAATTATTGTGATCATATAGTTTTTAGATGCATCCTTACGATTAACCACTTGAAAGTTAATATGCATAAGTATATAAAAATATAATAAATTTTTAAATTGATGTGTGGTGTACTAAAAATTACTCAATAAAAAATTCTCAATAATTTCATATAGAATCATTTAATATATTTAAATGATAATTTAATGGTGGTGTATAATGATTTCACATCAATTTAAGGTTTTATTTTATGGCTTTCACCATTACACACATGTTTTTCTGTTTTAAAACGCTAAAAATGAATTTACGATAATTCTAAGAAAAATGTGTCCTAAATTGATGCGGATTAAGTTTCTACATTTCAAAATTAAATATATTTTCATTTTACTATGATTTAAAATCCATATGATACCAATTTCTTGGTTTTGACCCCCTGATGCTGGTTTTTAAAGTCATTAATATCAATTGAAACTATTGATTGCACCATTTTGAACACACCGCATGTCGGATGGACATATTGTCTACTTGTACACATGAAAATATTTAAAATATAGTTTCCCATGATTAAAAGTTTATCTATGGTCTCTTTTTATGGTATTTACCTTCAAAAAAGTGATTTTTTGTTTTAAAAAACTAAAAACTCATTTATGGGAATCTCGGGAAAATTGTATCATGGATTGACCTGGAATTAGTTTTTACATTTCAAAAATAAATCTACAATCAATATACGATGATTTATTAGATATATTATGTTATTCTATTGATTCTTAACCCATGATTCATGCTTTTAAAAGCATTGATATCTTTTAAAACTTGTTATTGATAAATTCTAAGCACATCACATATTAGATGGACATGTTTTCTACTCATACATGTCACAAATAATTCAACAATGTTTCCCCTTGATTTCAAATCAATTTTAGATCATCTTCTATGGTTTTTATAGTTTTATTCATTTTTTAGTGTTTTAAAACTCTAAAAATCAGTTTATAGGCACCCCACACAAACTGTAACTTGGATTGATGAGGAATACATTCCTACATTTCGAAAACTGATATATAGTGATTTTATTATGATCTCATTTCATATAACATTGTTTTCTTGGGTTTTACCCCTAGAAACATGTTTCTAAAGACATTAATATCATTTAAAGCTAATTATTGAGTCATACTAAGAAAAAACATGAAAAATGGATGTGTTTTCTTCTCTAACACATAAATAAAAATTCAACCATAGTTTTTCCATGATTTAACATCAATCTAAGCTCAACTTCTTTGGTTTTTACTGTTACCCACAAGTTTTAGTGTTTTCAAACAATAACAATACATTTATAGGAATACTATGAAAATCATATCATGGATTGATTTGGATTTAGTGATAACATTTTAAAAAACAATATGTGGTCATTTTCCTAAGATTTCATTGATAGATGATGTCATTTTCATGGTTTTACCCCTTGATTTATGTTTTTAATGACTTTGATATCCTTTTAAAAGGCTTATTGAGTCATTCTGAGCAAATAATAAATATGATGGACATGATGTCTTATCATACACCCCAAAAAAAATTCATTAGTATTTTTACCTTGATTTCAGATCAATATTTGGAATCTTTTTTATTGTTTTAATCATTACATGATTTTTAGTGTTTTGAAACACTAAAACTTGTTTAGAGGCATCCTAGAAAAATTGTAACTCAAGTTAACATGGAGTAGGTTTATATACTTCAAAAATTAGTATATTGTCATTTTAATATGATTTCACAGATTTTCACACTAATTTCATGGTTTTTACCCCTTGGTATACACTTTTAAATACTTTGATATTTTTCTAAAACTTCTTATTGAGTCATTCTAACCACAATTCACATCGGATGGACAAATTTATACTCATACAAATAAAAAAATAATTCAAACAAATTTTCTCATGATTTCACATCAATATGAGGTTTTATTCTGTGGTTTTGACTGTTATATGCATATTTTAGTGTTTTAAAATACTAAAAACTAGTTTACAAGCATCTTGGGAAAACCATAACTCATATTGATGTGGATTCAGTCAATACATTTCAAAAACCAATATATTTTAATTTTATTTTTATTTCATGTCCATTCGATGAGCTATTCTAGTTCTTGACCCCCTGATGTGCTTTTTTAAAAACCTTGATGCCTTTTAAAACTAATTATTATGTCATTCTTATCACACCGATCATTGGATGGATGTGTTTTATACTTTTATGCATAAAGAATAACTAAACTATTGTTGTATAATAATTTCAAGTTAAACTAATTTTATATTATATTGTTTTGATCGTTACATGTTTGTTTTAGTGTTTTAAAACACTAAAACACGTTTATGGGCATCCTGAGAAAACCGAAACTATAATTAACATGTATTTGGTTCTTAAATTTCATAAACCAATATATGGTCATTTTATTATGATTTTATAGCCGTATGACACTGGTTTCTTGGTTTTGACACCCTAATGTACATTTTTAAAGAAATTGATATTTTGTAAAACTATATTTTGAGTCATTCTAAGAACAAAACACATTAGATGGATGATTTTTCTTCTCATACACATAAAAAATAATTAAAATGTTATTCTTTCCTTATTTCATGTTTATATGAGGTTGTCTTCTATGGTTTTTATAGTTATAAACTTGTTTTTGTGTTTTAAAACACTTAAAATGAATTTATTGGAATCTTGGGAAAACCATAACTTGGATTGATAGGGATTTATTTCCTATATTTAAAAAATATGGCTATTTTCCTATGATTCCATAGAAATTAAATGTCGTTTTCTTGGTTCCTACCCCTAACACATGTTTTTAAATAATCTGAGATCTCTTAAAGTGCCTTTCACATATGCAAAATCAGTCAACCGAGCTCTGATTGTTTCAAAGAATTATTACAATGATCCATAATTTATATTGGATATATAGGATGTATCCTCACATAGATATTACATATGATTTTATTTTTATGATTAGAAGTGTGTTTTTTTAATATAATAATTCCATTTTGGTTTAAAATGTATGTCACATTTTCAAAACTAATAAAATGAGCTCAGATTGATTTAAAACATTAGCAAAATGATCTATAATTCATTTTTGATGTTTAAGAATCTACCACACAACAATTAAACACATGAAATGTATATTATTATTCTAACTACATGTATTCAATATAAATGTGTCATTTTAATTTAAAACACATATCAAATATCCAAAACCAAGAAAAGGATATTTTATTTTCTTAAAAAAATTATGAAAATTATCCATAATTCACTTTTTACATATATGAATTGACTTCACATAAATTGGACACATAATGTGGCTGGTGTTACTCGAAGTTCATGTTTTCAATACAAAACTGTAATTTTAGTTTAACAGCTCTATCTAATCATCATATCCTAGAAAATGAGCTTATATTGTTTTCCACCATTATTCAGATGATCAATAATACATTTTTATGTGTAGGAATTTATTGAACATCAATCATACAAACGAAGTGGGTGGTATGACATGAAGTGCTTGTTTTCAATATACAAGTGTCATTTTACTATAAAATGCATGTCACATAGCTAAAACTAACAGGATGAGATCATATTGTTTTCAAAACATATTAAAATTATATATAAGTCACTTTTATGTATAGGAACTGATCGCATGTCAATCCTACATATGATGTCATTAGTATGACTCTATCTTTATGTTTTCAATATAAAATTGTCATTATAGTTTAAAATATATGTCACCTTGTCATAAGTAAGAAAACAATATCATGTTACTTTCAAAAAATTAGAAAATAATACATAATTAATTTGTGATGTGTAGGAATATCCCTCACAACAATCAGACACACAATTTGAGTGGTATGACTCGAAGTATGTGTTTTGATATATAATGGTTTCATTTTAATTTAAAACGCCGATCACAAATCCAAAAAAGATAAAACAAGATATTAATGTTTTAAAATTTTATTAAAATGGTATATAATTCATTTTCGTATATGGGATTTTACCTCACATTAATATGATATATTATGTGGTCAGTATGACTCAAAGTGTGTGTTTTCAATACTAAAGTGTCATTTTAGATTAAAACGTTTTTCACAATTTCAAAACCAAGAAAATAAGCACATATTATTATCAAACATTATGAAAATGATATTTCATTCATCTTTGATGTGTATGAATCCACTTCACATTAATCTAAGTGTGAGTTTTCAATATAAAAGTGTCATTTTAATTTAAAAAAACTTGTCACATATCTAAATCTAAGAAAATGAGGTCGAGTTGTTTTCAAAATATAGGAAAATGACCCATAATACATTTTTTATGAGTTGGAATCGAACTTATGTCTATCCGATAGATGATGTGGGTAGTATGACATTAAGTGAGTTTTTTCAATATAAAAGATTCATTTTAGTTTATATTTCTATAACATGGCCAAAATTGAGAAAAAATCATGGATTGTTTTCAATATTTAGATAAATGATCCATAATTTATTTTTGACATTTATAAATAGACTTATTGCAATCAAACATATGATTAGTTCAGTATAACTAGAAGTGTGTGTTTTTAATATAAAAGTTCTTTTTTGATGATTATTTTTTATCATATTGTCAAAAATAAGAAAATGAGATTATGTTATTTTATAAATTTAGGAAAACAATCCATAATTTATTTTTTATGTGTAGGAATTGACTACTCATCAATTAGACACACGAAGTGGGTGGAATGAATCAAAATACTCTCAATTTTACTCTTTCCATTTGATATTTCTTTTCATATCATTTCATGTTATATGATTTGTTAATCACATTAAGATTTTATTCACTCACAAACTTCTTGAAACTAGAGAATTATATGAAAACTCATATGTCTTTTTTCACGATTCTTCAAAATATTTGATTTTATTCATGACACATATCTATTTATAAATATTCTTGACTATAGTCCCCTGCCAAGAATATTTTTAGGGGATGATCATTAAGATGTGAACTGAAATAAATAATCTACATGATTTTTGTGGGTTACTATATATTTTATTTTCAAGAGTCTGAATGATCTATGGAGTTTAAAAATTACCTCGACATAATAAGCTATAAGACCGGTAATTTCATCAAGGATCATTACCATCATCTTATTAAGTACAAAAACTAAACCATTTTCCATTCTTGACCACCATTAATCCATTTTTTTCTACAGGATTTATGTTTTTTCATTTTTCTTTAAACCATGAAATTTATATTTGTTCTTTTCAACCAACAGAACTTATCAAACCCACATTAGGTGTAGTAGTAAATGATGAAAATGAACTACCAAAAAAAACAAATAGAGTAGGCCCTAAACCCAATCCCTATATATGCCTAGGATTCTCCTTCCCTAAAATGATTCCAATGGCATCACTGTGAGAAACTGATGATGATTTGGAAGGGTTAATATCCCATTATTTTTTAATATTGACCAATTAAGTACAATAATATACAAAATTATTTTAATATTTTATTAACTTAATAATATTATATAATTCATAAATTTGTCATTGTTGTTTAATTTTATTTAATTAATATAAACTCATAATAATGAAAAATAAATTATAACAACAATATAGACTTAAACACAGTTAATTGGGGCTAGTTTCATTGATAAAACTATGCAAATAGAGCTACATGATACTATATGATCCTTGTAGTCCATCCCATTTAATTGGGTTTGAGGATTTTTTGTCGTTAAAATTTATCTTTAATTATTTAGATCTTATAGAAATGAAATAACATTAAATTATAATGACTGAAAATTAAATTTTACTAAAAGGACTGGGCTATACAAATGTATCAAACAATGAGAAAAACCATTAAATCATGGTGTCCTAAAATGATGAAAAACTAGGTATTATCCTTGTATAATTTGTCTATATCCATAAGAAAATAACCCATGATGTTGTAGATGATAAGATCATCATTTTCCCTACTTGAATGAGCTAACCCATTAGCCATAAAGTTTCTTTCTCTCTATATAAGACAAACAATAATTCCATGGTTGATAAAAATTCTACAATTCCTAATATAATAAGAAATCTTCTGGGGAGTTTCTGCTTCCCCGTGAAGAATTCAAACCAGGGATTCACAATGGGACTCAATTTCATCGATCACCTTGTTGAACCGTTCTCACAAAGAGTCACTAGTAAAGAATCCTCTTATCTCTACACCTATAGAGCTACCTGATCCATAAAAATCACTAAAGCTAAAGATGACTAAACCTCTAATATCTATTACCATCCTACCTCAACTCATCTCTCCTACCACCAATTCACCCTCAACATAATGCTTTATTCATCTTTTAAATGTTAATGAAAAGTAAGTACTTCGATGTCTCAGTTAGGCGCCATTGGGTTTCCTATGAATAATAATCCATGTCTCAATATGGACAACAAAGTGACCTTATTCGATAGTCTTTATAAAAATATATAAAAGTTGGAAAAAACCTTTTCTTATACTAAAAAAATATAAATAATAATAGATAAAATTAAACCAGGATCATTATCTTTTTTTCCAAACTCTGAGACCCATTGATATTAAGAATCACTTATTTCTCATGATTTATAGTATTTTTAAGATAATTCCTACAAAAAAGTAACATTAATAAAAAATAATAGTTTCATTGTGTTTATATTAACAATATACTATAAAATATTAAATAACCCCATGAGATGAATCTCTATTAATATAATCAAGCATCTTCTAATTCTTACAAGAAATGCCTTCAAGCACTTTCTCGTATATTTTTCAAGAGCTTAGAGATGTTTCATTAAACTAATTCCATAATCTATATTTAAAATTTCTCCATTTCTTTCCCAAAATATTTAAAGTGATTTGGCATAAAATAGAATTTGGGACATAAAAATTTTAAAAACATCTTGAAATAAAAAACATATCACTTTATAAGTATATTAATAATTTTACTCCATCCTTTTAAATTAGTTATCAATGAATATTTAATTAATATTTCCTTTACTTGGAAATCGAACAATTAATTTTTTATGAAGTGGTAATATGCATATAATCTTTATAATTAATAGGAATTATCATCATATCATATGAAATCTACTAATGAATCTGTCATAGATTCTGGAAACATCACTAGTAGGAAATGAGAACTCATCAAATGAAATAGTAATACTGAAATCTTTCAGCTCCCAAACATCTATAGTGTTTATATTATATGTCTTTTAGAATTATATTTATATATTGGAAAAATATATTAAACAATTAATAAAATATATAGTTTTTTGTACATTGATATACCTACTAGTAATGGTAACTCACCCATATCCCATATATAGTGGGGTGACCTACATCTCCATCATTAGAGGTGCATCGATCAGTGGGATACCAAAAACATTTAGGGAAACTACTATATCACTGTAAGTCTCTAGTACGGCGGAATCAATAAAATCCAATGAAGCTAATAGTAGTGGTGGTGTACTCCAAGATTTTGATAAGCTTGGATCTAGATTTTTTTTCATAAAATTCCCACAATTCAAATGGATCAGAATATATTAAAAGTATAGAAAATAATAATTAAATGATTTACACAAAAATGGAATAATATAATAGTATATATATGTATTAAACAATTATAAACGAGACATTGTAATAAAGTTTCATTACCAATTTATATATTCAATTATATTCATCTTGATTATATTCATTATTATAAACCTCTATTGTGATGATTAATTAATTTTCACCATATATTTAATGTTCTATTATTTCAATATTATTAGGAAAAAACTATTGAATGTTTCACAGTTGATGAGGTTCACTATCACAAAGTAACAATTGACCTTCATCACACATATCATACAAGTATCCCTTTTATAAGTTTGAAATAAATATCCAAAATTTATTTAATTCATCATCTACATAATAATACATCTTAACTTGTGAATCCAAGATAAATGGATCATGCTCTACATACTCACCAGTGTGGATCAAGAAAGAGAAGTTGATAGAAGTAAAATGTAACACATCTTCCTAACTACTAAATCAAAAAATAAATAAAATTTTTTTTTAAAAAAATTACATCATGATTTGAGAAAATTTAAATCTATAATGAAAATAAAAATAATTTTAACATACATATCAATTGGATACATCCATAGATAGTGTATCATCCCAACATTATTAGATTATTCAAAATAAATAATGGTCAAATAAATCACTAATGTAAAAAATAAAGGGAGGACTAACATCTCCAATTGAAAAAAGTGTAAAAACAATTCATTCTTGATGTTTATCAAGATTCGTTGGATTTATAGTTTTTTTAAAATCTCTCTGAATAAGGTACACAACTCAACTAGAACCAGAGTTACTTTTTTATGTAATTTATTATGAAATTCAAATAGAAACAAATACTCTATCATAATATGTGAGTCATGAATTTTAAATTCAAGAAACATTCCATGTTTTATGTCAAGTAACCTTTAATTGTTACTTGAATATCCATATATAAATTTTTCAATCTTTAAAGTTCAAAGGAATAAATATTTCTCATGATTTTTCATTGTAAAAATAGTTAAATGATACATTCCATTCTCTCCTTCCCACAAAAAATGATTATATTCATTTATTTTAAATCCTTATGAGATTTATGGTGACCCATCAATTTACCCTACTCATTAATAAATTTAAAAATTAAATTTTCACAATTTTTCATCTTAATATTCATTATTTCAAGATTAGGAAATATAAAATTAATCTCCAAATAAGTAAGAATAAAAAATATATTCATTTCTCCCACTATTTTTTTCTATCTACTTTAGATATTTTACCTCATACCCTTTTCCTCCCTTATTTAAACTCAATACATTTTCCAAATACTATAGTGACTTTCACTAATTATTCAAAAATTTCTAAACCAGATACCATAGTTTCTGACTTTTTCAATTCAATAAATTTATTGAATTATGTATTTTTAAAACTAAATTTATCAGAAACATCTAAAAATAGATGATTAAACATAAAATCCCATTTTCTATTATGATGTAATCATTGAGGTTTAAAATCAAAATTACAAACTAGATAAGACAAACTAGTATGAGTGTTCTGACTAGATATGTTTCATATTCTAGTAATGTCACTAATTTTCTACAATAATGAAGAATAAATTTTGATTTTTTCTCATTGAAGAACCATATGTTTCCAAGCTATCATCTCACAATTCTTACAAATCATTGATTATATGATGAAGGTATACATTAATGTCACTTCCTGTCATTTTCATTCCTATAATAATCATTGAAATAATGAAAAAATTATTCTTCATACACATATAATTAGGTAGATTATATTAGATCAATACAACTAGCCATATCCTATAATTATTACCTAAAGTACCAAAAGGGTTTAAGCCACCAAATGAAAATCCCAAATGTAAATTCCTATGATCTAATGAAAAATTTGGATATAATAAATCAAACACCTTCCATAATGATTAATTTTTTGTATGTATCATCAAACCATAATTTTCACTATTATAAGTGTGAAACATCATGTCAAAAGTTGTTTTAGATGACAAGAATAATATTTTCAAGCATGGTTTAAGAGGAAATTAATTCAATACATTTACAAGAGTTTTATTCTTTAACTTCTTCCTAGTGTTTCATTTTTTTATCTTATTTTCTCACATTGACTTCCATCTACATGTATGACATCTTATACATTCTTATTTATCATACTCTTCTCCACAATACATTATTCAATCACTAGTGCATGCGTGTAACATTGTATAATCAAGTCCAAGTTTTTTTTGATGATTTTCTTCATCTCATAGAATGATTTAATGATATTAGTTTAACTAAATGTGTCTTTAAGAAACTATAAAATCATGGGTATTTATTTGTTAGTAATTTCAAAAATAAACTTTATTTGATAAGACTTTAGTAGAAAAGAAAAATTTTAATACTTAGAATACCCTTCATACAGTTCTTGTTTTACAACTTCAACTAAATCTTAAAACTAATTTTTTCACTAATGTTTTGAAAAATAATAAAGTACTCATGATAAATGGAACATTCTATTGATCTAATAAAATCTTGTGAATATTGTCCTATAATTCCAAAGGCATCATTTATCAATTTTAAAACTGGATTATCCTCTGATAAGTAACTTCTTGTTTCATTGATAGGATAATAATTTTTTATACTTTCTATAACAATTGATTCTCCATAAAAAAATATATAATACTTATTGAGTATGAAACTATTTCAATATTAAATGCTCATATACATTTTTTATTCAATAATCAATTTAATTTATATCAGGACAAAAATATTTTTTTTCATCCACTAATTAGTTTTCAATTCATAATGTAAAAAATATTCAAAACATTGGCATATTATGGTGTGTCTCAAGGTAAATTAATCCATATTTTCCATTGGTAATGTATTTACAGAATCATACTTTTACATTCAAATATAAATATATAAATGTTTAATCAAATAAGTGTAATAAATTTTTAACATCACTCAACTTCATTATTGTCTAGGGCAGGGTATTGATTCTACATAATAAAAATTAAAAATAAAAATGATTTAATCAGACATTAAAAACATAAACAAAATAAATGAATAAATATTAACCCTCAAAATAATAGGGTCATATATCATGGAATAAGGTCACTGAGGTCTAGAGAAGGAAAAAAACATTGTGGTTGGGGAGATGAGGTTAGCGTAATCTGACTTGTTGATAGACAAAGGTAGAGTAAATTAGGTCAAGGATGAGGGAAGAGCATTATGGGGTCATGGAGAGAAGGGTATTATGGTAAGATCCACTACTAGGGTCACTGTTTCTAGGAAAAGCGGTAGAGGGTCTAAAAGCCGAGGTCACTTCCAGGGGTAGAGGGGTATTCTGGGGAGGGGGGAAGAGGAGGAGGGGTCTTCTCTGAGGGAGAAGAGACATTAGTGGATGGGGAAGGGGAAGATGGGGTCACCAACAAGGGATAAGGGTTTTTAGGGGAGTGGTAGAGGAATATGGGTTTCCATTGATAGGATAAGGGTCGTCGAGGTGGGGTGGGTTTCTCCATAGATTCCATTGATGGGAGTAGAGTGGGTTTTTTCCACATGGATCAAGGGGTCGAGGGGAAGGGGTTGATAAGGGTATATTTAAAAAATTCAATTATTGTTTTAAACTAACCACCATTAAATCATATAGATATATATGTATATATGGATATATATATATCGGTGGTTATTACAATTCGTATCTTGATCTAAAATAATAATTAATATTATTTTTTAGCGGCAATTTATAAAACAACCACTATGACTAATTTTTTCAATGTTACATGGAATACATATAGATAAATTAGAGATGGAAAAAAATATAAGAAATTATCAATTAGTATCCTCTTTTTTCCGAATGAATTGTGTTATCTATAGATGATATTAATGATTTAGTGTATAGTGTATTACTCAAAGAACATGGCCAATTATATATTTCAATTATAATTTATCAGTATGGATATTCATGCATGCATATACACTAAGTAGATGTTCCTTAATATAGGACTAGAATTTCATGGTAATCATATTAGTATTGAGATTTATTTACTTATTGAAGATTTTATATTATTGTGGGGTACATCTTTTATAGTGTATAGTGATCATAAGAAAGATTTTTTTGTTGAATTCCATGTTTGTTGGTATGATAAATTTCTTCCCTAATTTTGGATACTTTTCATGGTATGAAATTATAGGGAATTTATGATGTACTATATGTCTTGAAGGTGTATTATCAGATTGGTTAAAACAAAGTATGAAGATTATATACCTTGGAAATCAAAATTTTTAACCTTTATGACATTGATATCAATAATGGATGAAATCCTTTTGTGGTCAATTAAAATAAGGTTTCTCAACTTTTCCATTAATAAGAAAATAAATACTTATTAGTGATCAAGATTTTTTTAGTGCTTTATTTTCATAAACGTTTAAGAACAGTTGAAGAATGATTAGAGATTCTATTAGGAAAATGAAAATTATTGTCCATTAAAACAATGTTAAATGGTGTGTACTCAGATATAAATGTCGTGTACCCTAGTGCACTACATATAAATGTGTCAAGGGATACACAACTCACCATAAGGTAATTACCCATGGTGTATGTTACATGTCGACTGGATAACCTATCACATGGTTATAGAAGTACATAGAGTGTATGGAATAACATGTCGTTTAGTCTACATGGGTTAGTGGAATGAATCAAAAAATCCATTTGGCCATTATAAATTGTCCAAATTACTTGACATAGACAACCTTGAGAATTTATGAAATACATAGTGTGTATCTGGTGTACACATCATGTAGTTCATCAATTTACACATATCAAACACAATCTAAGGACACATTCATGCATCCTAGACATATGTTACCCTAGTAATAACTATTTTTACTTTGATTACATGAATATTCAATGTAGTAAATATTCATTAAAAACCATATTATATATTTTCACTACTGGAATATGGTGTTTTCCCAACGGTAATATACCAAACCAATGGTTTCATCAAACCGTTGCTATAGTGTAAAAGAAGGAAACACTTAACAACAGTTTGTTCAAACCATTGGAAATGTGTAAATATACCTAAGATTTCCCAACGGTTTTCCAAAACCATTGGGAAATAATTATTTTCTCTATAGTATACCAGCAATTTATCAAGAACGTTGGTAAAGAGACTTTCCCAATGGTTTTTAAAAACAGTTGGGAACATTTTCCCCCAAATACCCAACACCCCCACATCCAACTCAGCCCGATTGTAGACCATAATCCAGACCTCCTCCCAAAGTTTTCTCTGCCAGGAAATGCCTTCTAGCCATAAATCCATATTCAATCAAAAAATTTTTTATTTCTACACTTCAAATTAGTAAGTGTTATTTTAGTTTTAGTGTTGTTGCTCTTTTTTTTTCTATATGATGTTTTGATTTTGGTTAAATTAGAGTTCATACTGTCTTTAGAGTACCGAACCCTTTGATTGGTTTTATTTTTCTTGTTCTACACTTCAAACATGGTAAAGGGTTTGTTTAGTGGGGGTGATATGGTACTTTCATTGGACTTTAGTTTAGTTGAAAATTGGATTTGGATTTTGGAGTTGGTTGGGTGATGGATTGGAATTGTGAACATCCCCACTCCCACCCCCTGGACACCTCCCACCCCCTGGACAACCCCCACCCCCTGGACACCCCCCATTGGACAGCCCCCACCCCCCTGGACACCCCACCCCTTGGACAACTCCCTTCCCCCCACCCCCCCATGGACACCCCCACCCCCACCCTCCCTGGACACCCCTCACCTCCCAGGGATAGTCCACCCCCTGGACACCCCCAAACCCTTGGACACCCCCACCCTTTAGACATCCCCATCCCCCACCCCCTAGACACCCCCAACCTTTGGACAACCCCCCCCCCCCCCCCCACCCCCCTTGACACCCCCACCCCACCCACTTGGACACCCCTCACCCCCTTGGACAACCCCCCCATGGATAGCCCCCCCCCCCCCACCTCCACCACCCTTATACACCCCCACCCCTAGACACCCTCCACCCCCTTGGACATCCCCCACTCCCTTAGACAATGCCCCCTTTGACACCACCACACGTCCTAAGTGGATGACCCAATTTTTAAATTGCAATTAACAATGTATTTCATTTCCCCTTTCCTCAATGAAATTTTATAAGTGACCCTTAGTTCCTTATAAATTGAATTTGTCATGTTTTGATAAATTATATTTTTCATGTTTTGATAAATTGAATGGGTTGTTTAGAATGAAATGGATAATGCATGATGTTTTGGATTTCTTAATGAATAAAATGATTTAAAAAAAATTATCCTAAGGGGGGATGTAGGAGGGGTAGGGGGGTTATCCAGGTGTGGGGGGCTATCCAGGTGGGGGTGGGTTGTCCAGGGGGTAGGGGCTGTAGGGGGGGGGGGGGTAGAGGGGCTATAGGGGTGTGGGGGAGGGGGTTATGGGATACCCCAAAGAGGGGTGTGGGCTGTCCAGGGGGGTCAGGGTGGGGTGTCCAGGTGGGGGAGGGGGTGTCCAGGGAGGGGGGTGGGCTATCCAGGTGGGGGGGGGGGGGGCTGTTCAGGTGGGGGTGGGGGATGTCCA